>JAODUP010000313.1:137500-187500 GCA_025642065.1 Paralvinella palmiformis | reverse complement strand
CTCAATACCCGAATAATACAAGCTATATACGACCCAGAAACTGAGTATGGCAGTAGATCTAGATTACTTCACTAGTGACTAGATCTAGATTTAGAGCCAGTAGAGGTCTAGTGATCCTAGAACTTGTAGAACTAGACTCTAGAGGGGTCGGCCTAAAAACCGCACGGGACTGAAAAAACTTATTTTAACACGTATTTCTGAGATAGATCTACGAGAATTATATACATAAGACCAGAATGATAGAATATGAAACTTAAGATACACAAATACTGGCAACATTTAGTAATTAAATAAGTTCTGCTGTCAAGCACACAGAATGTGGTATTATTCTATTTATATTCCATAGATGGCAGCACCCATCAACAATACATTAAAACCATAGCCATTAAACTAAAAGAAAACATATCTAACTCAACATAAAGTCAAGTTGCGTATGATATTTAGAAGGAAAAAAATATATATATAAAATAATGTCATGAACAGACAGTATTATAAAAGTCTGTTACCTCGTGACTATATCATCAGATTTAGTTGCCGTTTAATAACTGAAATAATAGAAACACGCAATTACATTTATAATTATTGTATTTTGGCATATATATTTCCGTGTTTTATATATATATATATATATATATATATATATATATATATATATATATATATATATATATATATTGAAGCTAGTTAATTGTTTTACTATATCTGTTTAATGTGTGTATTTATTTCAGATTCAACGGTGTCTTATTACCCCATCAGTGCATAAATAACATCAGGTTTTAGTGTGTGTATTGTTTACGAGTTCTGCCACCTATGAAATATAAATACTAAAATAGAATAATACCACATTATGTGTGCTTGACAGCAGAATTAACTTGTTTGATTACTAAATATTGCGAGTATTAGAGCATCTTAAATTTCATATTCTATCATTCTGATCTTATGTATACAATTATCATATATCTACCCCCAGAAATACATGTTAAAATATTTGTTTCGGTCCCGTGCGGTTTTTAGGCTGATCCCAATTTCAACAAATGACGGGAAAATAATTGACATCATAGGGTCAGAGCCGATATGCACCCGACGTCGGCCCGATATCGGCAATATCGGCCGATGATGCCGATCTTCACCCGACATCGGGCCGATATGTTGTGCTGTCTGGGTATCTATCTAGAATATTATCCTATGATACGATATATTTCAAATATTATAATACTTAAAACGCATGATATATATCCACTGAACTAGTCACTCACGAAGATCCCTTTTTGAACTAATTTTCTCCTCCTTAGCCCCGGAGAACCTTTGGTTGTCCAATTAAGAAACCTATCCAGAAACTAAGAACCCCCAAAGAACCCCGAGGTTCTCAAAATAACCACCAAGAATCCTTTTAAGAGTGTACCTGTATCATAGCTCCCTCACCTACAGCTCTCCAGGAACTGCTTGATATATGTGCTGACTTTGCTGCTTCAAATTTTATTATTTTTAATGAGAAAAAGACAAAGTGTACGTGTTTCAAACCAAATTCACTTAATGGTTTATTTATACCTACTCTCTGCCTTAATGATGTACCCCTGACTTTCGTGACAAGTTACAAATATTTAGGTGTAATTAAACATGACAAACATCAGGATAATGATGATATCATGAGATATGTTAAATCACTTTATTCAAGAGGGAATATGCTTATCAGTCGCTTGAAAACATGTCCCTCCAGTATTAAAGTAAAATTATTTAGATCATTCAATTGCAATGCCTATGGCTGTCATTTGTGGTTAACGTATAAACAGTATGGATATAAGCGTGTTGTAGTAGTCTTTATAATATATACAGAAAATTAATTGGTATTTTAAGGAGGATGGTATGTCTGCAATTTATGTCCATTATAGTATTGATTCATTTGGGTACGTGCTAGTTCGCAAAAACGTTTATAGTTTTAAAACACGTTTAGGTGCTACTAGCAATTTGCTTGTACAATGTAATGTTTCTAGTTTCTTTTATTATCATATATAAATATCACATATTATTATTATTATTATTCTAGCTCTTGTGCTAGATGGACGAAAATACTCAATTTATGATTTTTTAAAATTTGTTATGTGTATTATATACTTCACGGCATCATAATTCATATGTATATGGAATTTTATATTCTGAAATAAATTGATTTAATTGAGTTGAATATATAAAAACCTTAGCCTATTCTGGGGGTTGACATCATGAGAGGACGATACTCTTTAGAAAAGACTTTATATAGAAAATTTAAATACTTAAAATATAATTATTCAATATACTCTGATATACTTTACTTTGCTAGTAGAAGTTCTGTATATATATATATATATATATATAATATATATATATATATATATATATATATATATATATATATATCATTTTCCTCGCCAGAAGATTGTAAGTGTTCTATATGGTGTTTGGTATTATCAGTTATAAACAGTCTGGTATTATCAAAGACTATATATTTAAGCTCTCTGGTATTATGACTTCGGTGTCTCCATCTAGCGATTTGAAGAAGAAAATGGCGGATGTTTCGAGCTGGGATTTGAAGGAAGTAAAACGGGATATTTTAAAGGCACAGATTGAATGCTCCGAACGAGGCTTACACCATAGTGTAAAATGGTAATATAGTGACTGTGGTAATTAATTAATTGTTATTTGCTCGGTTTTAAATAAGGATAGTATAATACGATTGGGCGATAATACGTTTATATCAGTGTTAAGTGGTAGATCTATCGCGGGAATTTAGATCTAATATCTCATGATACTCACTTATAAGTTATAGTCATACTCATCCGTTTCTGATTTTAGGTAGGCTACATAGCCTGTATCAGAGTGAGGCCTTTCTAAGTTTCACTTGTTTAAATTATAAGCATTAGTCTATGACTATGTACCGAGTGTTGGCTATATCTATTCTATAGACTAATGTCTAATACAGTATTAAGAGTATAGATAATAGAGTATAGTCTATACTGCCGCCAATGACTATCCAATGATCCAGTCTGTTTTTACAGGGTTCCAGATAATATTTGAGGTTGGTGGGTCATCAGAAAAAAGAAAGGGGTTGATGAAAAATATACTATTATATATACTATAGGGCGCGACTGGCCATGAGTGGAATCGAGTTGGCCCTAGCTGTCTGGGGGTTTGCGCGTTGAAAGCCCCAGCAGGAAAAGTTGTCGAAATGATTCTGTGAGAAACAATTTGAGGTATACTTCAATGCAGATATGGGGTCAATTCCATTTGGTCAATTCCACCTCAAATTTACCAATTCCACTTTTTTGGCCTAATACTTTTTACTATGAGCAGGTACTCCGAGTACCTATTGGAATACCTACTCTGAGTAGTTTATATTCCAAGTAGGATTGTTACGGAAGAAATATTTCTAAATAAAAAAAATTAAATGGTAAATTGATTTGTGCATTTAATTTATTTGCTCATTCTAAACATTGAACGGGGGTAAATTTCTAAATAGCAATATCTCTATATATATTATAGGCATGCTATGTGGTGGCATCACAGTGTGTTGGGTGGAGCCCATGGTATCCAGACCATTTTAAATGGTCATGTGCGGTGCCACAGTCAGTGGGTATATATATATATATATAGATCAATTTGGTTCCAGTATATTGGTAATACCACATGTAAGTGTTAACATGGTAATAAATAGTGCAAGCCTAACCACAAGGCGCTTTTAGTTAAAGAAATATTTGATTATATCAAGTGGTGGATCATAGTTTTGGGTGCAACCCCATGTAAGAGTATATTTTGTAATCATCAAAGATGCGTTTATATTCCACTGTCCAGTAGGAACCTTGAAACGAATGTTTTTGCTTAGTTCCAGCAGGGGTCAGATCCTGTATTTACTTCACAACCCTCCTGGTTACTAAACCACTGATATAAGGAACCAAAGTTCTGGATCATTATGGTTCTAGTATATTGGTAACACCACATGTAAGTGTTAACGTTGTAAAAATGGTAAATTAATTTCTGGATTAAATTTTATTTTGGTTTAAACTTCAATTCGAATTCAAAATTTCTCAGTTAAAATTGTTTTTTTAAATAATCAATTCAAATTCCGGAATTTACCATCAATACCAAAATTGAATTGACTCCATGTCTGCTTGTCTAGCGATCCTGCGGGGGTTCATAAACTGATTTTAGTGAACAATACAATCCATGCTTGCATGATATCACAGAGCTGGAATACTAGTTCCTTTCCTCTCAACCACAACAACTGGCCTGTATATCCAGGGCAGTGAGTTGTATCAGTTCATTGGAAAGTTTAAGAACAAACAATACTGGATGTTGATTAACTTCTGTGTGTAGTCATTGTCATCAAAATAATGAAGAATTTATATTAAAGTGGATTCTGTCATCTGAAGACTAATTATTAATTACAAGTTTAGAAATATTTTTCAGTTTTTGCTCATATATATATAGTGCATGTGATAATTTGATATGTAAAATCAGCAATTCCCCCACCCACGGCAACACTGAAGGTATTATATTGACAAGTTTGGTTATTATGGTATTTAGTGTGATTTGCTCAAGTGTGACACTATTTAGAGTTTGCAGGATGTTTCTCATGTATACTGTCCTCCACATAATCACCTAAATACACGTACATAGGTAGCGCCATTTATCGCATGTAGATGAAACTTAATAACTTTCTTGCCAATTTCTAAGGTGGGGTCCACTTGAGATTTTAAGCCTGCTCGTTCTATGCTAAGGAACTTGTTTGGTTCTCATGTCCCAAGTGATTTATTACTTTTAAAGGACGCCCAAAGCATGTAAATAAAAGAAATACTTGGCTCATTGGCAGTATCCAGGTGTTCAAAATCATAAATGGGTTAGATCGTCTTGATCTGGAGATATTCTTTCTCAAAGCTGAAGGATGATGTACCATGACTGCATGAGGCACAAGAACAAGTTACTCGCGTGTCACAGTAGGCTTGAAGTTCATAAGAACGTGTTCAGCCAAAGAATAGTCCAAGACTGGAATTCACTCTCTGAAGGAACAGTTGTGGCCACTACCCTCAATATGTTTAAAACTAGGCTTGATAAACAATGGCAGGCAATGAGATATGTGGCACTGTAGGCATAAAGAGTGGAATACCAGACAGGCTCAGCCTTATATTCCGTATTTTGGTATCCATGCTGCTTTATCCTTATACACATAATCTACAGTGTTGAAACAATTCAGCATTTAATATTTTATTTAGAGTAAATAAAGCACCAAGCAATTACTGGTAATTCAATCACTTATGACCCATGCCACTCCTTCTGCAAACCCCCACACCACATTTCATACATTGCTATTTCGGACAAGTGAATTTTTTCCGCACAAGTAAAAATGAAGTGTGACCTGTCCGACATGACAAGTGGCCAATCCCTGCAGTTTCAGAACCACTTGATTCAGCACAGCATTGGCATGATCATATCATGAGAAATCTGATTGTGCACCATTTTGTAAAATATGAATTTATTATTTTTGCATGTATTTAGAATGAATTTATATATAATATCTTTAAAAACAATAACTGGCAACCACGTGGAAATGGGAGGAGGACCATTTTAACTTCTTCAAATAATTTTTGAAATAAGTTTTCAGAATTTATTTGTTAATATCTCTATATAATTTATATTAAACTTAATTTTCACAACAACGTATCATTTTGCTAGATAACCAGTTAATAATACAAAAAATTTGAAATAACAGTGTGACAATTTGTTGTTAAATCATGTGACAGTGAACTTAATGGAAAGATTTTAAAAAATCACATAGCACATAATTTAAAACCAGAAAAAGATTAAACTTATAAAAAATATTAACAGAGTTATATATATATGATTAACCTAATTTTCATTTTAGTTAGCAAGATCTCTACTATATATACTCGTGTATAAGTTGAATTTTTGGGTAAGGAAAAGGGAGTTCCCAGAAGCACCTTGACTTATATGCTCGTCATATTTCCTACCAGATGAATGAAAGATGTTTTCGGTCATCCTTGACACTCAACACTATAGGATTAAACCCGATAAGAGTCAGAATATAATCGTCACATTGCTACCTACTAACCCGTTATTATTCCATAAATAGCAATTAATTTTCACCAAACTGTTATTTGGATATCACAAACATGTTTGTCTTTATGTAATAATACTTGATAGTCACGTGCTGTTACCTACCAGTACCTCCAGATGTGCTGTGAAACAATGAATTAATAACACTTGCCAATTGAAGTGACAATCATACATATTTATATGTGTCAGAGTCGGAACAAAATTGCCACATCTCTGCCTACCAGTTTGATTAAATAAATAATGATTAATTTTCACCAAACTGTTATTTGGATCTCACAAACATGCCAGTCTTTATGTAATAATACTTGATAGTCACGCGCTGTTAACTACTGATACATCCAGATGATTAGCGATGATATAGAAATCACTGTTCACATTGCAAACCTTGCTCGCCACTTGCTGTGAAACAATTAATTATTAACGCTTGCCAGTTGAAGTTACAATCAGGCGTGTTTGGTGTGACAGGTTTGTTTATTAGTTATAACATTAAAGTGAAATCCATTTATGTGTGTATCCCTGCTGGTGAAGAAATCAATATTGATATAGATCTATTTTCAACCACTTGCTGACACCATGAGTTTGAAACGACTGGGTCAGCTTTTTCGCAAATGACGACAGTGATTCGGATTTTGAGGGATTTTAAGCCAATACTTGACCTCGACTTACACAGTAAGCATATGCCTGAGGAAAGAATTACACAGGAAAGAACTGACCTCCTCGACTTATATGCGAGTATATACGGTACACAGGCAGGCATTCTCAAAACCATACCTATTGCAAAACGGGACAGTCCTGTTTCGTAACAGCCCCGGTTGTCAAGATGGGGTGTAACATTGCTACTATGATTATATCTAATTAAATCATAATGGTACACTTTTGTAGTAAGCAGGCTTTTAAAATTAACAATCCTACCATAAAACTAGCTTTTATTATATTGCTTATTCAATAAACAAATAATATCCAGTTAATAATAGGTTTTTTGTATTATGTGTGACTAGAAATAGTTTTGATTAAATTCTGCTCTGCTGTCTGTTTAATTGGCAATTAACTGAAGAAATGGAGTTGATCACTTGAAGATAATTTAGGAATAAAGTCAATTACAAGTACAATAAAAGTGTTTCAAAGAATTTTTCAACTTTAAGTAAATGTAATACAGTCAGAATCCATTAAACCGACAAGGTTTGTCACATGATAATATGTCGGATAAATGAGAATGTTGGAATAACGAGTCCGTGACATACTTGTAGTCTGTGTCACACGTGCCGTTTTATGTAACAAAAATAATATTTAAAATCCATTGTAATCACAACGACACTTATAATCTTGTGGTGTATTTATTTATTTGATCATTTTGATGTTTGTTAATTACAGATATTATAAAGAAATACTTGTGCCACTTAGTCCATCAGATTAACTCGTGATCTGCTCATTGAAAGATCACACATTTGTGTTTTTAATTAGCCATGAATGATTATGATTGTTATTAGATAGCCACAGGCAATGGAAGAATCGTGTGTCGGTGTGTATGGTCGAGGATGATTGTAATTGGTTCCGATATAGCAATTATCGCTGGTGGGCAGGTTAATGAACCATTACTGAGAACATGTTGGTGTGTCTTGCATGATTGAACCATTGGAAATATTTGGCAACTTTTTTGTTATCGGATTGTCGGGGTCATATTACATTGAAATGTCACATTCTGTTGGTGAAATGAAGTGTCTGAATGTGGAACACGACTTTTGTCGGCTTAAAGAGTAATTTATAATGGAGCTAAATCCATCACATGCAATAATGTGTCGGATGGTTGATTTATTGGATAAACGATGTCCGGATTAATGGATTCTGAGTGTAGTTTCTTTTATCCTGTTGCTAAGTAGCTGTCACACTGTCTTTTCTGAAACAGAATTCCAGATGCAGGACATTAGGCCATGTGTACTAGTTCAATTATCCATGGCATGAATGCATTTGACATCCAGTTCTTTGTCTTTTAATATTTTACTTATAAAATAGGAGACTAGTTACCTTTATAAAAGAGAACCCTAGCCGAAGTTTTCAATTATTACTGATAGTTGCCTGCTCCACTGACAGAGAATTTCATAAACAAGACTGAATCCACTAAACCCAAGAATAATCTTGAACAACAAGTCATTGTCCCAGTAGTCATCTGTTTTAATTCAATCCATATTATATCCTCAAATTCAGCATACACAAGTGATTTTATATAGTATTTCTAGAGTCTCCAAAAAATTTTGAATCAGCATTTTGAAATAGAATTAGGCATTTTGAAATAGAAATTGGGTATCCCTATGTTGTGATTTGTGAAACGTGTGCCTTTTTACATCTTGGTGGGTTTTTAAAACTTTCATTTCATCAATACCACAGACAATATTCAGGTCTAGTGCAACATCTGGCAGACCTCTAACCACTTGTACAGAATAACTGCTTTAAGAAATCTGTCTCAGAGATTCAGTCAGAAACATTGCAAACAAACACACATATAACTTGAATAGGTATTTAAAAGGCAAAAAAAATCATTTTCCACAGTATATTAGGATACATATTAATGATCTTTTATTAACATATTTCTTGGTAGCGTGCACAAAAATGTTAGCTTAATACTGCTAATTAGCAATTGTGATCTGTCTTGATCGAATGCCGCTCCTCAGTATGGTATTGCTACTCGCCATAATCTTTTGACTGATCAATTCGTCAAGATTTTGTATATTTATTTACATGTTGTGTTTCGTGGCTTTCATTTCAGTAATAAAAATTAGTCTAATCCACTAATCGATAAAACATGTTCTTTAATATGCTTGCTAAACTGAAGTCCTACCCCACAGGAATAGATCACAAATACACATATTTGTATCATTCCCAAGGTTGGACTTTTTGACATAAAAACTGTACTCTGTATTCTAAAGTGTCCACAATGTAATGACTCATTACATTTAAGACGTATGAATCTTGTTATTTTGTAAAAATTTAGATATCTGAGAAATCACCAAATAGTTATTCATTAGCCATCTGAGAACTAGTGTTTGGTCTATTTTTCAGCGGGGTAATTAATAGTCTTTACATAACTAATTATATTTTGGAGGAGTTGACTGCTTGTCACATGTGTATTTCATTATTATTATCTGCAGTTATCTTTTGATGTGGTACTGTTATTTGCCACAATAAACCATTAAAGTACTGAGTTGTCTGCTGTAGAGTAACTGTATCATTACATTCATTTAGAACATTTATGTTTGATTGTACTTTGTACAATCAAACATAAATGTTCTAAATGAATGTAAACAATCGATAATTTTATTATTCCAAGTATTTTTGATAATCATGCCATTGTTTATTTCAGGATGGCTGAGTTGTCACATTCCTTATCACAAATAAAAGCAAAGGATATATTACCAAATGTTGAAGAGCCAGAAGTAAGTATTAAATTATTTATGTTTTCAGATTTGAAATCTGTTTTTAAAGAGCTTTATTTGTATACGTTTAGCTCATGGAAATTTTCTTGCGTTCTTGGGGGGGGGGGTGGGTGATCAATATTTAGCTGCCCATCAAATTTGATGGTGTTTTTTTTATCAAAACTATTTAGT
Organism: Paralvinella palmiformis; assembly: GCA_025642065.1. Classification (NCBI taxonomy): domain Eukaryota; kingdom Metazoa; phylum Annelida; class Polychaeta; order Terebellida; family Alvinellidae; genus Paralvinella; species Paralvinella palmiformis. The sequence continues at coordinate 177,796 of JAODUP010000313.1, read as the reverse complement.
GAAACACATATTTATTATTAGTGATCAGAAATAACTATTTTTCATCATGGTTGGCATGGGCGCCTCCGTGGCTGGGGCACCTCTGTGGTCTGGCAGTAGCATGTTGGACCACAGATCATTACCACCGTGTTCGAATCCCGGCGTGGGCATATCTGAAGATTGTTTCATCCTTGACTTCCCTTCATTACCTTTGCAGGTCGCTTAGCCCATTTAGCCTACCTTGTGCACAAAAGTGGCCATAGAACACCAATCAATCATCCTACAATAAGGCTGATTTTTATAAATGTGGATATTCTTTTAATTTTATTATGTAATTTTTAGGCACTTGACAATGCCCTTTACAATTACTGTCTCTTTACAGTGTGTAAAGCACTTTAGAACAGTACAGTTACGATCCTACTTTTTTGTCTTATTTTTCCTACCTTTTCTCCAAAATTCCCACAATACCTGCACTGTAGAGCTTACTGACGCTACGCACTCCTTAGGAGTAACCATTCATAAAACTCAGTATACCCGCTGAGTAGACATTCATTAGAGGTAGGCTCTTATTGGAGAGTAGATGTTATATCAATGAAGTACTGTAACTGTTTAATGTGACTATTGCCTAAGATTCGTGTTATTTTGCATAATAAATATTATATACATGTACACACTGAGCACCACATAAAGTGTTTATATATTTTTTCAGTACTGTCACCTTTTGATTGCATACATTCGTTTATCTTTTATGAACACAAATAATGTTGTTAACACTCTGTATTAATCCTACTTTATCCTATTCCCCCCCCCCCCTATTTTTTATATGTTCAGTCTTACTTTTCTCCTACTTTTCACAGGTGTGTGGGACAGCCTGCAGTTAGTGTTATGAAGATCATATAGTATTGTTTTATTACAAGAGAAAAAATTTCGGCTTCTTTTAAATTCAGTCTGTTATGCTTATAAATTCTTTTTATAAATCCTTATTTTTATCATCCCTTCATGGACAGATGTTCTGTTCTGTGTCACCAATAACTTATACATTCGTTTGCTCTGTTAGATTTTTAAAATAACATTTAACACTAACAGTGGTAAAAATTAAACTCGATAAAGTACAAATACCATAGGAAATGTTTAGGTAGGAAGTAAATGATAAGTGATTAAGATTATCAAAATAAATGATAAATTAGTCTTATTTAACAGTAAATAGAGTAATGCTAGCAGGATCTTGTAATATTCTCCGAACAGATGTTTTTACTAGGTACACGTATTATTTTATTGATATATCATAGTTAATTGTTTTTCATTTACTTCACCTTTTATAGTTTTGTGGTGAACAATCTTTTTATCTTTTATTTTTTAGGATTTTCTCTCTGAGCTGGAACAATACACACTAGCCAAAAGTTACTTTGACTTGAGCGAATACAGAAGAGCTGCCTTTTTTGTTCAGGATTGCCGATCTGACAAAGCTTATTTTCTGCACATGTACTCCCTCTATAAAGCCGGAGCCAAAAGAGCGCTGGAAGATGCTGTAGAGCCAATTGGTATGGTGCTCTAATAAATCAGTAATGTATAATGTCAGTGAGATTCGGCACCCAGTTGAATGAAGGCATAAATTGTGGTGGCCGAATGTCCATTATTTGCTGGAAAGCAGGTCTAATAAAACAAACTTATTTTAATCCTGGTACTTATTTCCTAGTCATGTAAATTTTTAAAGCTAGACAGATTTATATGGTTACCGTTATGTGTAATATTTTAAAGAAACAACCATAATCCTGGGCTATGTTAGAATAATATCACAGTTCACACAAGTGTTTATATGTCATAAAAAACTACTTAAAGCATCTAACACACTGATACTGTTGTCTTCATCCAACCTCGGACCTACTGGACACTATAAACTCTCCAGAATCTGGTGGCTTAAAATATTTTAAAGTTGGAACCATACTCCGAAATAATCAAATGATTTGCATATTTCCACGATTCTGTTTAACCTGATGCTAAGCCATCAGATTCATTAAACATCATTAATTTAATAGAATTTCTGGAGAAAACAATGTCCAGGTCTCCTAGCCTCATTGATTACTAGTAATAAAATAAAATATCCAGTAATTATTTTTACTCCCAGAATGCTTCTAAAAATAAACACTAACTTGAGTACTATTTATTTTGTTTGTGATATGAAATAGATCGTGTTTATGTCATTATATGATAGCTTTGTCATATGATTGAACATTCTGATTTTTGTTTTCCTATGAGAAAAGTCTTCACCAGAAATGGATTAGATTTATATAACTTGATAAAAAAAATTATGATAACAATAATACTAATAATAGTATTTTATATAGCACCTTGATCAACTTGAGGCCCTTTACACTGAAAACAGAATTAAAACATTTTCTGGTTTATATGGCACAAATACATTTTAGTCATACATACACTGATTGATAGAAATAATAAACATGCTAATTTAAATCAGTGTGTTTTAAGAACCTCACAAAATATTCTTAACTTGCTGCAAGTTTAATATGATCAGGCAACTTATTTCAGATTGGGATTTGATGATTGGTAAATTTCTCCTGGTACATTGCTCTGTGGCATTTTGGTACTTTAAAAAATTAACGAGATTACAGCAGTACGTCTCACTGGTAGATAGATATGTTTGCATCAGTTACCTTGGTTACAGTGGCACTGTTCCTCTAAATACATTGTATGCATGAAACAGTTCCTTGAAAATTCTTAACTGTTTACACCTGCACTTTCACTAATAAATAGTCTAGATATCAAATCCATCAAATATATATTAGTGAACAGTTGTGTTTGTCTGTACAGTACAATGCCTGTATTACAGTCACCATTGGGACCGGTGAATTTTAGCGCCATTGAGAAGCTTGTTATTGAAATTTGAGCCATGCCGGAATAAACATTAAGTCTAGCACATGTTTTGAACAAATTTTATTCACGAAAACGTAATAAAATATGGACACTAGAATTGTCCAAGGAGGTTTAACTAGGTAACCTATGATGGTTATTGCTGTCATATATAGATACATTTGCCCTTTTATCAAATCCTTGCAATCCGTTAATATGTACCCAGCAAAAGCTTCTATCTGAATAGTATAGCCTTATTACATTGATATGTAACTTATTATATTTTATAATATAAATTTCAGTCGTCATTTAGTATTTTGTTAGATTTATTATATAAACGTTGATTCATGAATTAAACCTGTCATTTTGCTAATATGCCTATTTTGGTGTTGGTACTTCTATTTGGTTTATGAAGTTCTTTGTACACAAACATGTTTGATTGATTTTCTTTACTTCCAGAAGCACACTGCAACAAAGATAATGGATATTTGAAGGATCTTAGATCTGACCTTGACAAGAAATACAAAGCAGATGAATTGGATGGATTCTGTTTATATCTGTGAGACAGTAACCTCTTTTGTTGTCATCCTAAAATGTTGTTATCCTTTTCTCAGATTCTTGGTCAATTAATTTTTATTTTTAATTCCAGAATTATAATTATATTTTGAAATTGGCATCCAAACTAAGATAATTGGATTTCATAAAGAATTGATTTTATCCTCAATTAATCTTCAATTATCAGATTAAAATAATTAAATAACTTGAATTAGTATTAGGGAATTGATATCAAATGTTCATTCGTAATTGGGTAAATATTTTAATATTGTTTTCTCAAAGATTTGTCAATAGTAGTTTGTTTTGAACCTGGAATATCTGATGGGGGGGAGACCTACATTGTAATTAAACTTGAATTACTAAGTAAAGATTTAGAACTTGTAACAAATGTGAAAAGGGCACCAGATATTTAAAAATCATGAAAAGGATTTCACTTGTTTTAAGTTACTTTTGGTCTATTTAGATCTATGTTCAATTGAAGTGAGTTGAATTTACTCATCCGACTTACAGATCTTGCTAGCTAAAAATAAAATTGGGTTAATTATATATATAACTCTGTTAATAGTTTGTTTATTTTAATCTTTTTCTGGTTTTAAATTATGTGCTGTGGGATTTTTTAAACCTTTCCATTATGTTCACTGTTAAATTTGTTAATTGGATTTAGTTTTTATGATATGAATGGTGTTTAGTTGCAGTTGGTATTTTTCACTAAATTGGAATAGGATATCTGAATTAAAATCATTTACCAGATCTGATTTTAAACTGAATTTATACTCAAATGGAAGTTTCCCTTCGTCAATTGCAACTGATGTATTCCAATTCCATTTAAAATATATCAGTTACGAATAAACCAATTCCAGTTCAGTTTTATGCATTATTAATTATCTGGTCTTAAAACATATTATTTCATTGCTATTTGTTCCAATTGATGATTTAATTAATTTAGAGGAAAAGTTACTTTAAAATCAACAGAAGGCTAACATATCTTAAATAAATGACAACTATTGGTTTTTGAGAACTGTATATTCTTGATTATTAAATATCTTTATTTTGACTTTCTTTATATTTGGTTATAGTAAAACCACCATCTTAATCCAATATAATTATCTGTTTAGCATGTTATATGCAATAACATAATTTATCCTGATATAGGTATGGTGTTGTGTTAAAGAAATTGGACTTAATGAAGGAAGCTTTAGATGTGTTGGTAAAGGCAATACAGGTTGAACCACTACATTGGGGTGCATGGCAGGAACTTAGTTTGATTATACCTGATAGAGAAATGGTGAGTAACTAGTCGCTATCAATGTATTTATTTATATGTGTATGTGTCACATATTCAGATACTGATTAACTTTGCCATAATCACATATGCACATATACATCATTCAGTTTGATTTATATGCACGCCTCATCGTGATATACCTTGAACAAACAACAATGCTTCCCATTATTTCAGCTAAACAATATCGAGTTACCAGATCATTGGCTGAAGCAGTTCTTCCTGGGACAGACTTATTTAGAACTCCAAATCATTGACAAGGCCCTGAACATTTATCAGGACTTGATAAATAATGGATTTTCAAATAGTACTTATGTCAAAGCACAAATGGCACTTGTACACCATCATAATACAGGTAAGAAACACGCCAGTCAAGCTGATGGATTGCTAACATGCTTAAGACCGAATTTAGTTTTGCCCGTTCATTTATTTTAACTCGGGTACACTCTCAAATCCCCTTTATTACACTCATTTCTATGGAGTCCCTTTATTATATTTGATAAGTGATATCAGGGCTAGAATTTTATAGGAATTTATGAGCATCAGTGCTGATTCTCACAAATCCATTTTGCGAGAATCAAGAGAAGCAGCTCCTATTCACGTTGTATTCCTACTTTTATTATTTTAAATCCATAATTATAAATGTGTCAAAGCTATGAAACAAACTAAATGTATCATTCTCAACTGACCACTAAGTTATCTGAATATGTTGATGTCTAACTTCTTTCCTCACACAGTTTTTAGCAAAGTGAATGATTGCACCAAACACAAGCTGTACTGAACAGCCTAATAATGACCAATCAAATGATATAACAATGGCGATGTCTGCTAGTGCAAACATTGATTGTTCGTGGATTATTAAGTTATTTCTTTAATAAATACACACGGTAATTACTAATTTACAGTAAAACGATGGAGTGTGGAACAATATGTACTGGTACATAGACACGTCAATTAAATAGACATGTCAATTAAATCAGGCATGATGTTTGTGTGATCTGTCCAAACTTTGTTTTAAATCGATTAAACAAGACCACTTGGCCATTATCAAAGGCACATTCAGTTTCACTGGTCCATTACATACTGTTATAATCAAGACAGTTACTTGATATATTGATATTCGATTTTAAAAATAAACTTATTCTGAATCTTCGCTGAATTTTGCACGAATCATCAATGATTCACACTTAAAAATTTACATGATTTGACTCGCATATTCATGTAGTAATTATAGCCCTGGCTGCGTTGGATCAATATTGGTATTGGGGAGGAGCTTGACTATCCGGACAACTTTGGTTGGCTGCCTGCTCTCATCACATGAATCAGATGCTGCGTTTTAATCAGCATCAATGTGTGAGAGGAGCTTCACTATCCAGATAGCATGTGATTGGCTGGCTCCTTTCACTGCATGTTAATTGTTGGTGTCTTATAAACGCAGCATTTGTCATATAATTCCTGAACAGTCCACAATTGTTTTTAATTCTACCATAGCTCCCCCCTCACACTCCTTTTCTTATATGTTTATATTTAGTTTATTTTAGTTCACTTTATATATGATTATATTAATATATTTGGAACTGTTCTGTTATATTCCACAATTGTAATCTACATAATTTAAAATCATATTTATTTTATGAAAAGAGTTCAAATCCAGTGTCAAGAGGCATCTGTTCAGGATTATCATTACTGTTTTATATGTATCTAGTCATTATTATTAGTCAGTCTATAAACTGAATATCTACCAGTATGTGATCTCTATCAATGAAGCCATTATCATGCAATCTCAGATCATCCAGTCAGATACTGTTACACATGTCCCAGCCCAAGTCATATTATGATGGTCCATTTAGTGTTTCAGCAGCTATTTTGTGGGAGAAGATTAGAGGTGTGTTATCTCTGTAAAGTTTAAAATATTTTCCTATGACTCACTTCTATGGTTTCTGTATAGATTATAGGTTCATCATATTTAACCCTGTTATATGTTGTCTTTTAATGGTTCAAGTATATTTTTTATTTTAATTAATTTTAAGGCTTTATAATTTAGATTAACTGTATAGCTTGTTATTGTAATTAATTTTAAAGCAGTATAATTTAAATTCAATATTATTACATTATTATGTCTTGTTAAACTCAGCAGTCATATAAATGAAATAGTCTCACAATATTTTACCCTTTTCTTTGTGTCATAACATCCTTTAGAGTAAATACTTCATGATATTTATTGTATTACTACCATACTGACTTACTCTTTTTTACGAATTTCAAAAGTGACCTTGTGGACAAAACTCGTCTGACAAATGTTTTATTATTTTATACAAGTGTATTCAAAGAAATGTTTTGACTACTTTGTAATAGGGAAACCTTCATTATAGAAGAATATAGATTATATTTAGTACATTAATATATTTCATATATGTTTATAATGATTATTTTTTTCATAATGGAAGGTTGGTATCTACTTCATTCGCTTGCATTTTGCTATATTTTTTTTTTACTGTACTTCAAATTCAATTTCAGTTTTTTTTCACTCTTGTTTATAATCAGATGTTGATTCGGCTATGAAGGCATTTGCTGATTTACAGAAGGTTGATCCCTATAGACTCGAAAACATGGATATATACAGTAATCTGCTTTATGTTAAGGTACTAGACCCAAATATAAACATAATTTATGGTTTGTAAATATGATAATTAACTCAGTGTACCTTTATATTGTATGACAAAGTAAATTAGTCAACAAAAGTATGTTTATATGAAAATACACTGCTAAATCAAGGCTTACTGTAATCTCCTGTGTATAGTGTGCACTCATGTATAACATGAACCCCTTGTTGACTAGAAAAATGTCTGAAAAACCTAGGTTTGGTGCAGCTGGACTTGAGCACCATTTTTTCCATAATTATATACACCGTCCATGTATGATAGATAGCCTGATACGGATTTTGCTCCTACGGTCCGCAAAAGATCAAAAGCTGTTTGTCACAACCTTTGATTTCCATTCATAATTGTTTTGATATTATATAGCCTTATCACGGCGATATTTTCGTTTGCGATTTTAAGTAGATCTCCACAAAGATTGAACTATTTATCTGTTTCTCGGTGAGGGGGAGTTATAGTTTGTTTAATTTTACAAGATTTCTAGATTTGAAGACTGATTTACTGTAGAAATAACTGAAACAATTTCGAAGTGGAACTGACCTGTCACCATCTTGGATGAGGCTGCATGGTAGCCTAATCTGCTTCTGCACAGTGTTCAGGCGGGTCGGCGTGAATATATAAAAATACAACTAATAAAAGTCGATTTTGTTTCCTGGCAGTGGGTTTCAGCTGTAATTGGCAGCTTTGTAAAACCAATATTCAAATACCAATGGCCACATTTTATTATGGTATATTATGGGCACACCCCAAAACTATGGAAACAGTGAAAAAAGTGTGCCTTATTAGGCTTATATATGGAAAATTACAGTATTTAAAAAAAATCCACCTCAGTGTGTGTGTGAGAGAGATATATTTGTTATTAATGTTATTATTTTTAATGCACATAGCAATATATATGTCTAACTAAGATTATCCATGTTTATAGGATATGCGTGTAGAATTAGCCTGCTTAGCTCATCATTGCTGTGATATAGACAACTATAAAACAGAGACTTGTTGTGTTATAGGTAAGTACAGACAACTGAAACTATGGCATTCATTTTTTTATTTTCTTGCCTGCCTAGCTTTTACAGTCCCCACATAAATATACCCAGAAATAACTATTTGAAATTCATGAACTTTTCATACTTTCAAGGATAAACGAGATGGCAAAACAAACACTTAGTTTAAACATAATTATGGTGAAGGTGACTGCTTGATTGGGAAAGGATAAAAATTAGCCTGCTATCTTGAACTGGTTTGCAATAACAGTAGACAATTGTAGCACACTGTTATCTCACGGTGATCAGTGTAATAGCACCAAGGACCCCCACAAAAGACCAGTTTATATATTCACTAATAATAATAATAGTAATAATATTAATGTATATTTAATAAAGAGCCCTTGCTAGCAGGATACAATCAAAGGTACTGTACAATGATACTCTAAATAATATGTGTGTAAAAATCCAATCACATCATTATTTATCTGTGAAAGCAACTTTAAGCAGGTGTGAGTTATCCCAAAAAATTATGATGACAAATCTAAATTGAATGACCAATAAAAACCTTTGTCATGAAAATAATGACCTAATGTTGCTTCATAAGAAATACTTTTCATGTGATGCTTCTTGTGGCATCAGTTCATTCAAAGGTAGATTTGTTGTCTTTCTTTCCTGAGATGTTCAGTGCTGTCTCTTCTTCCATAAAACATTGGACATATTACATAAATGTAGATGGCCAGTCTATACTTTGCATTATGCCTCATCTAGAAAGCTTTCTATGGAATAAACTGTTGATTCCCATTTCATATTTAAACATTCTTTTGAAAGATGATAGCCAGGAGTTGTATGTTATATACATCCTGTAAAAAAATAAACATATAGAAAAATTATTTGACACCAGTAAATTCAAGCGCCTTAAAGTAACCTTCTTACAGATTATATAGGGCGCTATATGAATTTGGTATATTATAGTATATATATTATTATGATTTTCAATGTTTAGCTCCAATGGAACATGTGACTACTGTATATAAAAGCAGGGATTAGAGTTCCCTATGGATCAATGGTTTCCCATGTTTTATATAGCACCAAGAACATTCCTGTGATCGGTGTGAATCTATTGAGAAATATATGGGGGGGGGAGGTGTTAGAAAATATCACCCCAAATGATGAAACAAGGTTTTATTTTGACACATTTGGCAATTTGACAACTGAGATATGTGAACAAAACACCAATCCAGATACCTTTTAAGCTGATCCTGTCATTTTCTGTTCGCTAAGAAATCACATCTTCTGACCAATGACAACTCAGCTTACATCCATATTTGGCCATTTTGGAGAAAGTCTATCAGCCACACAAAGTCACGATACACTGCCAAGATGCAAGTTGTTTTGTTGTGCTAAGATAACAAATTCGTCAAATCCACTGTTATTAGAAACTATTATCAAATAGAGAACAACCATAGTTAGCTTAGATGTCCTTTGTTGTCATATTTGATATTTTATTTGGCAACAGATAAATGTCAGCAAAAATGAACTTCCAGTGTTAATAGTGCTAACCTGGCATCGCTACTGGGATTAATATAATTCCCACCAATAATGTTTACTCAGCACTGTGAAATGTGAGTGTCTCAGTGGAGTGAGGAGGATTGGGAGCCTTATATTCAAATACATTGGCAATATTCTCTAACCAGTAACTTGTATTTTTTTCAGAATTATTCAAAATCAGAAAATCAAGTTTATTCTCTTAAATGTAACCTCAAAATGTCTCCAGATGAATCCAAACAACTATTCAAATTGCCTCCCTGCACTTGTCCCTCGCTTCTTTCGTCATTATTTTTCCACCTTTTTTCTTTCTCTTTTTCTCACCCCCGAGTTGTGCTTTGTTAAAATTGTTAAAAATATGATTTTAAGTGTTTTTTTTAGATACTGGCTACTGACCCCCTGCAATTTGTTATCTCTGCTTTTATGCTTTTATTTCACTTTTTAATTTTTTTCTTCTTCTTGATTATGTCTAATTCTAAGATATAAATACGAACACAATTTGAATGGAATCAAACATCTACTACCCGGGGAGTGTCAACTAAATGTTGCTTATCAAATCAAATGAGTACCTATTTCTGTTTTGAAATACCATGCTTGATCTGATGTTAAGTGCTTTTGTTGTCATTAAAATATGAAAGCCAGGTATTAAACATTACATAACTAATTCAGCTAATAACATCTACTACAAATTATATTTTTAGTTCAGTTTTACCCTTTTTTTACAATCTGTTATGCTTATTTTTTTCATGTCCCCACTAACCAGTTGTTAATTCTCAAGAATATTAAACCGTGAACATATAAGATGGATGGGTTTAAATCATGCAAGATACATTTATTTGAAAACAGTTGCTAAAAGGCCATTAATTTGTTTGCTGTATGTAAACTTTTAAGTGTGTGTGTTGAAATTGGCACCAAAACTCAGACCTTGATTACAGTACAGGTAATTGTTGGGGGGGGGGGGGGAGTACCCCAAAATAACAACAAAATTAGATTGAAGAAGAAACAGTTAAAGAGATAACTGCACTAAACATGATCTTTATCTGCGCGTGTTATTTTCTGTTTTTAGGTAATTACTATAGTCTTCGTGGACAGCATGAAAAAGCTGTACTTTACTTTCAAAGGGCATTGAAACTGAATCCTAATTATTTGTCAGCATGGACACTGATGGGACATGAATATATGGAGTTAAAGAACACAAATGCTGCTATACAGTCGTATAGAACAGCTACAGGTAGGGCTTTAGATGACTCCTATGATAATTATATTGAAAATCTTCGTCAGAATAAAACTTTGCATGCACAGTCTAGCTCCACTATAACATGGTTCTGTATACTGCAGAAGGGAATATAATGTGAGGGTGCATATCTCCTGATTATTGGCACCGAAGATATAAAGTTTTCTCAATTTTCTGCAGTAAATCCACTGAAAATCTTCGCGAATCATAAGCCCTCCACAATTCAAAACAGGGTTCAAAAACATTTTTGAACTCCTCATTGGTCAGAAGATAAAACATTGCCAGAAGTGAACATTTAACCGAGAATAAATGTACTTTTATTTATTTGGTTTTATCTGATCATGTGGCAATTGATAATCCAGTCACCACCAATCATTGCATCTGGCTGTGACCATAAAATAATCCTGATTACATGTAAATGAATTTATACCTATTATTTCTGTTTAATTAAATACATGTATAATAAACATCCATTTAATGACCGCCGTAGTTGCCGTCTGTGATGGAATTTTCAGCACATGAATAATTCTGAAGTAAGATTTAATTAAGTAACACGACAACAGTAATGTCGGACGTGTTGTGAAAATTTGACATTCTAATAGGATTAGAATAATTCTAATAAATTATCTACTGGAAAATACAGTAAACAATTGGTTGACTTTACTAAATTATGCAATGTTATCACTGATGAAACTTTCCCGGATTTATCCAGAAATTCATATTTTTGCTCGGCAGAAAAATGTAGTGGATTTCCTGTAGGAGGTAGTAAGGAGGCCCATCCCCCACAGTCATGCCACTGATTGAAAAAACAAATCAGGATTTTTTGAAAATCTGAGTTTCATCTCTGTGTTTTGGTTGTTCTCATGTTCTCAAATGAAGAAAATATGTAAGGAAATAGGTCAGCAAAAAGTTGTGACATGCCCTCTCCACCATTAATGTACATACAGACAAAGACAACCATTGCTCTCCCCGGTACAGGTCGCCTCCGTGGTCTAACTGATCACAGATCACTATCACCTGAGTTTGAACCTCGGTGTGGGCATATCTGAAGGGTGTTTCATCTTTGACTTTGCTCCATACATTTGTTGAATGTGTTTCATGTCTTTCTGATGTTAATTAAGCTATAATATTGAGACAAAGGCAGTTTTGTCAGTATTTTTTATTACATTAAAATTGAGCTTGCTGACACTGCATAATATAATAACAAATAAAGATGAGTCTGATAATAGATAGTCCTATCCATGGATAATTATTAATTGTTTCCCTGGTATGAGTGTACTCGGGGGATACTATTGTTTACATGTCGATATGCCACCACAACATAAAATAAACACATCTGGGAGGCTCTCACCTATTTTCTCATTTTCTGCCAAATCTCCAGGGCAGAAAGGTATTTCTTCCCCTTTCTCCCTGTGGCATGGGAGAAATACCTTTCTGCTGAGGAGAAAGCCAACCTTGATTTCAACAAATAATGACTATAATAATCTGCAAAAGATTTTTGCAAATTAATGCCTTTTAAACGGGTTCTTGTATGTAATGTCACCTCATAAAAAGGGATTTTTAATTGACCAGTATTGACCAGTAAAAGGCGGTTTTAACCAGTACTGACAACTGGACTGGTCAATCCTCTTATAGACTGGTCTTTTGCCAACCCTGCTAGGATTACTTGATAATCTGCAGAAATTAGAAACAATTCTCACTTTTTATCATCTTCAGAAGTCAATCCACGAGACTACAGGGCTTGGTACGGCCTCGGACAGACATATGAAATCCTGAAAATGTATTCGTATTGCCTTTATTATTACATGAAGGCTCAGGTCTTAAGGTATTAGTCTGATGTGTTTACTATATTTTTCAGTGTAAATGCTAACATAAATGCTATCATATTTTGTAAAATTTAATACCCAAAACATAATGGGACCCCATTAAACTGTGGATATTAAGGTCCAAACAATAAGACCCACCTATTGACCTAACCATGGCTCTTTCATCAAGGACTTGTGTAGGTCTCACTGGGTTATAATAAATATTACAAACTGGACCAATGCAAATATCATCATTATGAGAACATTGATCCAATTTATCTTTTTATATATGATTTCTAATGAACAAATCGATTTTGAAGTTGGTAGGAATTCCCAAGTCACGTCTATCCTCATACTCTGTTATTTGTTGGTGAAGCCTCTGTGTTTGTTTCCTTGCCACCATTCACTTATTGTTTATACTAAATTTAATTAGTAAAGTCAGTAAAGGAATAATTATAAATAAAAGCTTCCCATACGATATATGATTAATAACAAAATAACTAGTTATCCACATATTTTACATTGATTTAACGTGTGATGGATACATTCTTGTTGGTTCAGTCAAGTAAATGACTGCACTGCCCATCTTTGAGTGTGCTTGTTCAATGTTTCTTCCAGCTGTATAATCACTGACTGTATATTTAAGGCCGAATGATTCACGTATGGTTATGGCTCTGGGCGAAGTCTATGAGAAGTTGGAGCGGTTACAGGAAGCAAAGAAATGTTACTGGAAGGCTCATGCACTTGGGGACATGGAAGGCTTGGCTCTCATTAAATTAGCAAGGTTAGTGGGTGAGTGAGTGAGTGAGATGAGCGAGTCAGTGTTGTGTTTATATTCCATGCTAGTCACTCCTTGGTCTTATGAAAACGGAGATGATACAGTCAGGCCCTTTCAATGAAGATTAATCGCTTGATATTTTAGTTCATCACAAATTATTATCACAATACATTACTATTAACTGTGTGTGTGTGTGTGGGGGGGGGTGTAATGTAGGGACTCCAATTTTGAATGTTGTCTGTGAGATGTTTCAGCATTGTCATCTCATTTCCCTGGGAAGTAGCCCCTCAGGCATATGTTCCCAGTGTGACTGGCACCAAACCCCAAACAGAGCCACTCATTGGCATATTATCATCACATACAGATGTTGTAAGAGTCTATATATAAGAGAGAAAAATATAAACAAAATATTTGATAAAATTATTAGCACGAAGATATACTGAACATATCACATCACAAAGTTTGACATCAACTGATATTTCCTGTTGTCGTTCTTTTATAATTTCATCACTCAAAATACAATCTGTCTAATTAAATTTGCTCTCTCTCTCTCTTGGTTTATCTATCTATCTAACTATTTATCTATTTGTCCGTCTTTCATGCACGCATGCACACACACACACTCACAATGATAATTACTTAACCATATACAGATTTTGTATTTGTATCAAAATGATATTAAGGATACATATCTATAATTGGTATCATTTTACAGGTTGTTTGAACGTTTAGGAGAAGATGATCAGGCAGCTGCTGCATTCACAGAATATCTGAGTGAAGTAGAGAGAAGGGGGGTTAGTTATCTATTGTCTGTCATTCATACATGTCATGTTTTTTTTAAATATATGTGTCTTGTTACTGATGGTCTCTGGGTCATTGTTTCTCTTGTTTGTTTGATAAAGTCCTACACACCATTCATCCATCCTTCAAACCTACCATATATTATCATGTATAAGTCGCAGTTGTGTATAAGACGCACCTGTTTTAGGACCACTAAACCCCCCTGGAGCCGAACCCGCATATAAGACGCACTAAAATCAGCAATATTGATTTGAAACCAAACAATTCATCATCATTCTCTTTACTGAACATCTGTTATATCTGTTTGTGTGTCATCATGTCATCATACATGTCGTCGCCTTCTTCGTCGGAGTCGGTGTCAGATCTGTCATACTGTTCAGCCCACAATACACCATCTTCCGTGCCATTTAAATCGTTGCTGATAGAGCACTTCTTGAATGATTTGGTAATGATAGTGGGGTCGATTTAATACCAGATCATTTTCACCCACTGTGTGACGATAGGTAACAACGGCCGCTTCAGGTTGTCTGTTGCTGTGCGTTCGTTTCCGTAATGCTGTTTGAAATAGTTTATTAGTAGTTCCCATGTGCCAGCTTTGGAAGTAATTAACACATTGTTTGCCGTAATCGTTTTCCTTTGATGTGGCTTCTATGGTCATTCTTTGTATGGCCTCATTTACCGTTCTGTTCACACACGATCACATATCTCGATAGTAATGGCAAGTCTTTGTGATCACATCACTAATTAGAGCATCAAATTAAATAATCTTGGCAGTTATCACATTAAATTTGGATTTGAAAGACAACAGAGAAAACACATCTAATAAATTTATTTGTTTATATATTCATTATTAATGTTGAAAAACAATATTATTGTATTTCCCCCTAAATTATGCCAAATATTACCTTCCCTTTTAGTATGACCTGCGTATAAGACACACTCGATTTTAGCGTGGATCTCAGAGTATAAAAAGTGCGACTTACACACGAGTATATACAGTATATATAAATGTTCAGTCTCACAATCTGGAACTCTTTAATAATTTGTTAACATCCACACACACAATTTCTCGTCACAATCATCCATTCTATCCCAAAATGGGGGGTTGCTTTAGTTGACACACCTATCACCCTACAGACATGCAGCACCAAGTCTCCTAATGCATTTATAGTCTCAGCCAATATATATTTATATAGAAATACCAAGATATTTTTACAATTCCATGGATTTTGATAGACAGTGATGTAAATAAATTCCGTATACTGACTGACATATTTCTGAATTGCCATGATAAAAGTCCACTTTCACTTATAACCTTTTACAATTTAAAAAAAGCAGTAATCCTATTTTCAAACGAAGTACATATTAGGCTATATTTCTGGTGCCAGTTAGTTAAGGGTTTTAAGTTAAGTTTATTTTTGTTCATGACTCGTGAGGAGTTATATATACATTAACATGTGATTGTGGTGCTCCATCAACTTAGGACCACAGTATCTATCACTGTCATTTTCCTTGAATCAAATTTCCTCCAATGTATATTATTGTGGCATTTTATATTTTTATAATAATAATAATGGCCGAAATAGCAATTATTGTAAGTGGCTTAGCTACCTAACTTCAGGGAGACACGTGTGGTCTGTTATTTACTGGTTCACCACTAGAATTTAATTCTATAAACAAATTTAATATCTTGATATTTTTGGAGCTCAGATTAGATAGCCATTCCATTGTTAGGACATCTGTACATCAAAAGATTGATCTAGTATTCAGTATGTGGTCAGACAGGTAGCCAATGTGATTGGATTAACAGATATATACTATAATGGTGTTTTATTCTCTTCAACAATAAGTTGGCTACGCGGATTTGGATTAAAAGCAATTTGTGTAGTAGTGATTCTGACAATCCTTATAACAATCTGTTGATGCAGTCTTACTAGCACAATAATGGTGAATGCGCAAAAGGGTTGCAGTCACTGGTTTATTTACATAAATCTGACATATTGGTAGATGTTTCTTGTTACAAATTCACAAAACTGTCATCTTAAAGAATTTCACTAGGTGGTTTTCTTTAGCCATTTTAGTAACGTATGAGGCTGTTTGTGTCAATCGTACTGTAAAGTGTAATATTCATAAATATGCTTTTGTCCCAAAAATACATGTTTGGTTAACCCTTGTTTACTTTTTATAACTGGGTAATATGAACAGCTTGTACTGAGTGATGTCAGATTTCAGGAGCATCTGTGTCTGACCATTAACAGTCAATTAACTCACATTTTGAATTGGATTATTAAATATGCAGTTGATCTTGTTCATATTTTGACATCACTATAATTTGTAAGAGCATATTTCTAGTAGTCTCGATATTTTGAAATGAAGGCTAACTGTTCTGTTAAAACCCACTTATTTTAATTAGCCTGTTTATAATATCTATAAACTAGTGTATTTATGTACAAAATGTGTTTGTGCTATGTCAGCCATAACATGTTTTAATTCCAATTTCCATGTAAACCAGCTTAGAGCAATTCAAGTCGATTTATGTGCTACATAAAATACTGTTATTGTCATCATCATCATCATCATCTGCATACATGTGTATAACTATTACTTGTTGTTGTGCTATGAGGTAATTAGGCTAGTGTATAACTATTACTTGTTATTGTGCTATGAGGTAACTAGGCTACTGCATACATGTGTATAACTATTACTTGTTGTTGTGCTATGAGGTAACTAGGCTACTGCATACATATGTATAACTATTACTTGTTGTGTTACCAGGTGACTAGGCTACTGTAT
Source organism: Paralvinella palmiformis (assembly GCA_025642065.1). Taxonomy (NCBI): domain Eukaryota; kingdom Metazoa; phylum Annelida; class Polychaeta; order Terebellida; family Alvinellidae; genus Paralvinella; species Paralvinella palmiformis. The sequence goes on along the minus strand of JAODUP010000313.1, from coordinate 160,516 downwards.
AGATGTGTTTAGCTATTACTTGTTTTTGTGCTATCAGGTAACTAGGCTACTGGAATGATTCCGGGACTGAGCTCCGAGGAAAGCTCGTATTCAGATTATTCAATTCGTATACATTCTCATTTATCATAATTGACTGTAAACTCATTTTTTTAACCCTGTCCAACAGACCTATCATAAACTGTAAATCTAAACCAGTCAATATTTGGGGAGAAGAAACAAAACAGCATCACACCAGCTAGTTACTAATCGTTCCCATACATTATAGTTGGTTACATATTCTAATTTCTGAAAACGGCTGATTGTATTCCCGAGTTAACATTATTTCAAGTTGATGAAAATTGTTGTTGATGGCGTAATACCAGTCTTATCTTAAGTTTCCATCCCAAGTAATATTATATCAAAGTAAAACAGTCACGATATGAAAGCATACTATCTAGGGAGCACAGTAGGATATTGTTGTGTTTGGATGAGTAATGATATTTTGGTTGTAAATCAGTCAGTGATTCTCCTAAACTGTCATCAGTACTCAATTTTCTCTTAATGAATAATTACTTGAGATTATTTTGGTTGTCTATTTATTGTCTTTTAGGTTTACAGTACAGAAGATCAGAGTTCAGCTTATAGATTTCTGGCTAACTATCACCTTAAGAGAGGCAACCTGGAAGAGGCCTTCTTTGCTGCACAGAAATGTACAGAATATGATGAGGTAATGTTCTGATATATATATATATATATATATATATATATATATATATGAGATTAGAAACGTGAATGCAGTTTAAAATACACTCATCTGAATATATATATATATATATGTGTGTTTAGAGAAGGGGTATAACCAATAATTATTACCATCTTAACATGATGTTTATCTTTGTTTCAATCCTGCAGACAAAAGAAGAAGGTAAGGCTTTACTACGAGAGATGTCTCGTCGTGAAAGCACCAAAACAGGGATTAGAAATGATCCTGAATCTGCCAGTGCTGGACCTTACAGCATATCGGGATGCTCCACACCGGTACTGAGACAGGTCACCATGAATTTATTTGCCTCACAGATAGACAAAGAATGAAGTACACTGACCATAGTAATCATCCTTTGATATTAGGAATGTGAATGCAGCTTAAAATACACTCATCTGAATATTATGTGTTGTCATCTTCACTTGTCGTATATTACTTGCCATTTGTATAGGAACGTACGCCAGTAAACATCATTAAAACACTCCAGTAATAACAACACAGTGGCATCTAAATAAAATCAACTGACAAGGTTACGTTTCCAAGAAAATCTTTTTGATGTTGATATCCTGTCGATGTTTTGTTCACGCTTAGATCGTTCCAAAACCCGATGAATAAACAGTTACATTGTTTGCGCGGTGTGCGCGCATGTGTGTATATATATGTGTGTGTGTGTGTGTGTGTGTGTGTGCGCGCGCGCGCATGCGCGTATAATTGAATTTGTGTGTGTGCGTGTGTGTGTGTTTTAAGATACATATAGAGAGGCACTGGCGCTGGAAATCAACAACTCTAAACATCCTTTGATACCTCTACCTCCATAAATCTAAATAAAACAATACACACATCAATCTCAATATAAAATATCTACACCTCTATATGTCTATACATATACCTATACATGTGTCTGGGCTACACATCAACCTGTGAAGACTAGCTAATTCGCTTTTCGTACGCGAAAAATATGTCGCACCCACAGGAAAGCAAATATATGCAGGCCGAGTACAAAAGCGGAAGCACGTAAAACATACCATTTGACACCACAAGCTCGCAGTAAGCAACGCATGCGTGTGGTTCAATGGCGACTTACTACCTATATGAGATAACTACTTTGACACCACAATTTACAATGAAGAGTAATTTTATGTAGTCCAAAAGAAACCTATTTATAAAATATTTCGACATCACAGATGCTGACCTCAGATTTATTACCGGTTCGAATAACAAATCAAATCCTATCTATATGAACCGTATTGATAGATGTCTGACTGGAAAGGTGAAAGGTAAGGTCTTTTATATGCCCACGGCGGCGTTGACCATGTGAGACAAATTACACCATCTCAATACAGAAGCAGTGAAGTGATTTAGCTAAAAAACCCAACAAAGTAGCAATACTGTATAATGGATTATTACTTTAGAACGAAGTATCGTCTCCAACCTGAGTAAATACTATAATTTACTCGAACCTAACAGCGAATCCTCATACGTTTCTATTTATCACTAAGTGAACGTTCATCCACGCTTAATTTAGCGTCCCTAAGTATATACAGTTAGGTGTGGTAGGATCTAAATTAAAGCGCCTATCCACTTGATCTATTTGACCCATGGTCGAGAACAGCGGATTTCAGGCAGATCTCCGATACTGTGAATGACACGTCGGGATTATAATAGCTATACATTTAAGAAATTTACTTTATAAGTGTAACCTAATTACCCCATAATATGGGAAAAAACTCTGTCCGCAGCTTAATACGGATGGAGATGCTTGCTGGAGAAACAAACGTCTGCAAGAGTATAAATATATCAAGCAGCATTGTATGAATTATACGTCGTTTCGCCAGACTACATAAGGGGACACCAGTATAGATTTTACATAACAAAACTAACAGTCTTAAACATGTTATAACAACCACATAGGTTTCCTTACATTGGTGTAAGAAGGAATCTGGATCGAAATTCTGGCACGGGCAATGTGTGTTTTAGGATACATATAGGGGGGGTACTGGCGCAGTACGTCAACAACTCTAAACATCCTTTGCTACCTCTAGCTCCATCAATCTTTAAATCTAAATAAAACTATATATAAACGCATCAATCCAAATATAAAAGTTCTACACCTCGCAACAATCTTATAGCATCGATAAATTCCAAAGGCATGGCGGAATTGATAGTTCTTGATTTTTCGTCAAATCAAATTAGTTTTATTCTAGATCTGCTGAAGAGATAGCACACTTGAATGAATGACAACGATTGTCAGTGGAACGACTACGAGGTCTTCCATAAAAAGGACATTTCGTTGTCATTTATTATCTTTGGATGGATGAAGTATTATTCCAATCGAATTATTCAACTTTTGAAGTGTGGAAATATCTGCTCAACTGTGAATACAAATCTTTAACAGAGCTATACATTTTGACAACAATAAAATATGGTGTCAGCAATCACGTGTAATAAACGTATAATCAACAACGTATAACTCTCCACCGAATATTTTTGGTTAATTCCGTATAGTTTCTACAACAAACTATACACGTTAGGTCTTGGTAGGCTGGTCGTAGGAATAAATATATTAGCTCGGTCTTAGATCTACTCTGAAGTCATGCACGATCGAAGTAGACTGGCGTTTGGCATTTTTCCTGAATATAGCCACAGTGGACTGTGAATGGTGGCGATATATGCGATATAAACACATGCACGAACACATAAATATATTCACCTATACACATAAAAACAACATATACATACAAACAAAATACACTAATTTTAGCTAACTTAAATATACACACACTCTAGTTCAGAAACACGTAAACTTACAGTCATAGAAGCTGGCACAGATAAATGTGGTTATGTTTGTTATTAGATAACATTAAATGCATTGCTTTAGCACCATTTTTCTAACAGGAGGAGATTATCGAAATAATATCGAACATATATTCAACTCTCTCATTTAATTATGTGTAGCATTTATGTGTGAATAACTATTTATGAATGAAAAATTAGTTGCTATAGATACAGCCGGATGTTGTCAATCATTAAAAGTTGGATCTGTTGAGTTATCTACTTACAAAAGAAAATATTGTAACTTGTTACCTTATTGCACAAGAGGCATTTTAAATCGATTTCAGTGATAGTGTTTAGTACAGATTGCAATAGGCTGTTGTCAATAAGGAATAATATTTCTTGAATGTATATAACTCATTTACAACCATTTATTTAGGGTTTCATTCAGTATGAATATTTATAGATATATCATGACCTCCATTGTTGAAAACATATACGTTCATATACTTCAACTGTGTTTTCTACCATGTGTTGTAAATAACGTTTTACCGTTTTGTCTGACATTCCACGGCTTACAATAATGTATTTCTTAACCTAAGAATTTATTATAAATTGACAATTTTCAACCCAGCAGGCACCATAAGTTGGATCAACGTTGTCCTTTGATGTTGGATCAATGCTATGAAATGAATGGATTTGAAAATTGGATCAACGTAATATTTTCAACATTGGATCAACGTTAGGATTTCAATGTTGGATCAATGTAATATTTACAATATTGAGTCAACGTTGGACCAATGTTATGAAATTGTTTGGATTTGAAAATTGGATCAACGTAATATTTGCAACATTGGATAACAGTATTTTTCATTATGGTTGATGTAAACATATTTATTCAATTGACAATAAGCAAAATGCTTATACAATATCTTTCTCATTTATACACACAAGAAACACTATAATATATATACAACAAGTAGAATTGATATTGTTACTATACCAGCATCATGGTTGGTTGGAATGTAAGGGACTGGTGCAGTAAGGTTTCATTACATATATATGAACTTGACTTTGAACATGCCAATTGTGAATTGATGGGACAAGTTACCATGTTTCTGAATAAATTAAGCAGTGGCAGTATTGGCATGACGGCGCTAAAATTGTTCATGATTGATAAACAAAATATTTTAACTGTAAGTATTGATAATGTAGTTATTGTTATTACTGTTAATTCTTCATCATGTCAGAAAGTAATACTTTCGGATAATATTGAAAAGAGAGCTAACACTTTCACACACACCAGTAACTATTAATGCAGTGTTGGAAATAAGAACCGGCCCAGATGCCCGGGGCCGACACTTCTTGACCCGGCGTGCATCTTTCTATAGTTGCCGGTCCGATGGTCCTGCTGATAGTTAAACTATTCTACATTTCGCACAACAAATAAAACGGCTAAAGTAATAAGAAACAATAATTTTTTCAATGAACAAACCCAGATTTTTATTTGTCATTTTCAAAATGTTTTTCCCCTGCAAATGTAGGCAGAAGTGAACTGGAGTCTCATCACGCGTGCGCGGATGTCGTTGTGTTTATGTATTACACATGCTCTTGTTGACAGCTGAAGCATTGGTACGACGGTGGTGATTGGCCAAATCTCAATGGAATCTCCTCTTTCAACTAACCAGCAATCTTTTTACAGACATGGCTCTGATAACTCAGTTACATGGGAAATTTAAATATAACATTCTGGAAACATTGTTATTTAGGGATTGAAACCCCCCCCCCCAAAAAAAGAGAGGATATTTTATGTTGAAATAAAGATGTATGTTTAATAACTAAATCATTAGTTGCTTTGTATTTCACCTGGTGAAAACCAACTTAGGGCTTTTTTCTTGACCTCGCCAAACCTTCATTAGTGAATCCATTTCCATTTGCAATTATTCACCCCATCATGCATAAAAGATAAACTATTATGTCCCCTTGGCTTTTCCAAGAGATTCATTTCTCGGCTCACAACATCAGGAGTGGCTGACTACGTTAAATGGCACTGCCGTCTCCACTGAATTATTTAAAATAAAGGGGGACGTTAAAAATCCCCTGAGGACGTAAAACACTCTGGCAGTGACCACCTTCAGGGTATTTCGGCTCCATCTTTCCGTACTGCTCCCCTCTGAGTGGTGGGGAGAGGAGGTTTCTCAACCACTCCAACATAGAGGCTGTGCTGATTAAGCGACAGCCTGGGGGATTCTCCCCGAACAACAAAACCTAAACCTAATCCCCTTGGCTCCGTACTAGTATTTTTAGTCTATACATTGCCCATACTGTTTGCCTTCAGACATTTGTAGGTTCTTCATGTTTTGACATATTATATAATTCTAAATAAAATTATGATTTATAATTTTGTTTGATCTCATCTGTATTTTAAATCTGTATTATAAACAGAAAAATACATATGAGATACTGTAGAAAGTGTCTTTTCTTATGAAGAAACAGAATGGTTAAAACGTTTAATCCATAATACTTTTGTTATATTATCAAGAATGCATGTTCTTTGAGTGACGCCTTCAAGAAATTAGTAAACTTACATATCTCTCATGATGAATACTTAGGAAATCAAAATATAAAGAGTGTTTAAATACAACACTTTTGCAGGTATACTATATAAAAGTTCCAATAATAATATTATTATTAATAGTAGTAGTAGCAGTAGTTATAGTAGTTATAGTAGTAGTAGTAGTAGTAGTAGTAGTAGTAGTAGTAATAGTAGTAGTAGTAGTATCAGCAATTCATCAGCTTAGGACTATCATCACCAGTAATACCAATGAAATTTTAACACTTCATAACAACACAATCGAATAAATCCATTGAAATTTAAATATTGGTCCATTTGTTGTTAATAATATTATTTTAGTTGTTGTTGTTGTTACCGATTTGTATTACGTTATTAATACTTATTTCATGTGGAATGGAAAATAAAGCACATATATTTAACATAATATACTATACACCAGCTGCTGAATCTCATTATCAATTATATCAATGACACTTTAGCTCTTCATAAGAACAAATTAGCCGCAGTTTATAAAATAATCATTGTACAAATTATTAGAAACAAACTAATGCGTATAGAATTTAACATTCTTGTTAGTTTTGCACAAATTATCAAGTGTGTAGAGAGCAATTATCTTGATCAAATATATTATATATAAATAAGTGTATGCTATTTTAAATCTATTTTCGATAAATTTCTAGGTTTTTGTCATATTAGTTATTACGTGACTTCAGAAAAGGGTACAGAGATTTGAATTACTTCATGTTAATCTTTATATATGTATATATATATATATATATATATATATATATGCCACCCACACATGTATCAAACGCAAATGTTATTGATAAGTCAACAATTAGAGTGGTGGATTAGAAAAATAAATACTAGCCTTTTTATAAGTTTATTACGTTAGAGGACTCAGTCATATTATGGTAACCGGAAGAAGTTTAAACCAAGGCAAACTAGTGTTAATGCCACATGGCACAGGTCCATATCGAGGGCAGGCGATTCGCGAATAATAAAGTTATTAATTACTTATAATAAGATTATACACCAATATAAACATGTAAAATATTATTTATAATTACAAAAAGTTCTTGATTAGTACAATCATATTGTGTGACCTGTATTTCAATATATATATATATATATATATATATATATATATATATATATATATATATATATATATATATATATATATATATTTTACATTTCTTATCTTATTTTTCGAACATTTTGACGGTGAAAAGTAAAAGAAATTAAAGGTACTTCGTTTCGAATTTTTTAAATTGTCCTAAATCTTTAAAGTCAGATAGTTTTTTTTTCAATAACATTCCAGAAGAATCATACTAGAATTGTGTATCATACTAACCTGTAAGGTACATAATTCTGGTATGAGTTATATAAGCACACCTTGACATCATCAGTGTGTGTGTGTGTGTGTGTGTGTGTGTGTGTGCTGTGTTGTGTGTGTGTGTGTGTGCATATGTGTGTGTGCATGTGCGTATGTGCGTTAATGAGTATATATATATATATATATATATATATATATATGTGTGTGTGTGTGTGTGTGTGTTTGTGAGTGTATCTGTGCATCATACATTTTCCTTTTTTCATTGTGTACATGGCGTTGCTGATATACACAATAACACAAGACTAAAGCGAAACTCTCAGATCTTAATTAAGAAATGTATTTGATCTTAAAATCAAAGAGTAAGCTCTGTCATTTGCCATAATGTTAAGTATGCTATGCGTGTTAAATTAAACTGAATGCGTATGATATGTGTTGCAATTCAGTCAGGACTTCAATAAAAATGTTAATTTATATTATAGAAAATAATGGTAACCATTGGAATAAATTTCTTCCAATTTGATCTCAAATTACAATCAAGAAAATCAAGGTAGAAATAATGATGCGGTATCACTATTCATCCATATCATTGTTTTTTTACGTTGGAACAAATGGGAGATAGATATATATTTAATTTTCATTTCCAAACATATATAGAAGTGTCATATATTAATTGAAAACAATGGCATATTGATAACAAAGTTGGAAATGGGGGAGGGGGGGGGGAATATAACTAATACAGGTTGTCTTCCCACTTCCCCCCGTGGATATTTAGCGAATCATTAACTTTGGAATAAATTTAAATGATAGGAAAAGCAGTAAAAAATATGCTAACAAGTAACCATATGCTGCGAAATCGAAGAATAATAATAAATGTTCACAACAACGTAACACCCACCACGGTGTCGAGGGAGAAATGCATTATAATATAAATTTCCACATTTTACCACACCAGCATAACGGTCCAGAAATACGGACTTGATGACCCTTTTAAGGCACGATCGCGTTGTATTTACATTTAATATATGGCTCCATTTATTCCAAGTTGTTGGAAAGTTGAACAGTGGAAGCATGTCGATAGACTTTGACTTGGTTCTTGTTACATGATACAAGTTTGATTGTCGGGTAAGATATGCACTTTTATCTCATTATTACGATAATAAATATCGTCAAAAGAAGATCACTTCAATATCACTGACTGTTTGAAAAGCGGATCGGTGTGACTATTATATTTTTTATTGTGAATTGCTCGTAAAACGCTCTTTTGTAAGAGGTTGGCTTTGTTTAATATATCAGGTTTCGCATTTCCCCATGCAAGAATTCCGTAAACAATATGTGAATTTATCAGTGAAAAGTAGTGTTGTCAAACTTTCCTTGGGAAGGAACACTTTGGATTGTTTCATAGCAAATAAAGATCGATAAATTTTACTATTTATGCATTTCAAGTGCAATGACCACTCAATGTTTTATTGAAACCGAGCCTGTGTATCCTAGATAGGCCATTGCTCAAGTCAGTCAGGTTAATAGTAACAGCTTGCTCACAAAACTGTTTACCTCTGAACTGGTATAAAGATGTCACTATAAGATCTTATATTTGTGTATTAGTGTGTTTTAGCACAGATTCTGCGTTGGTAAACATGTAATGACTTGTGATATATTTAGTAAACAGAAAGTTGTTCAGTGTATGACTTTGTCTAAAATGAGATTTCAAGATAATAACTCGCATGGAAATTATTCTCTCTCTCTCTCTCTCTATATATATATATATATATATATATATATATCTCTCTCTCTCTCTCTCTCTCCCCTTTTATATATATATATATATATATATATATATATATAAAACATATATATATAAAATGAAATTTATTATAATCTGATAAATTGAATGTTAACTTAATCTAAAAAATATATAAGGTCATCGAGTAGATGGAATTCCGTATCAAAGTTGATATTTATCAAATGTTGATGGGTAATAATTTATCAGATTTAGGAAGTATTTAATAAACTTTCCAATTTCGATTAGCTGATATCTGACTTGCATAGTATTACGAAGCCAGATCATTGGAAATAAAATATACCATATTTGCCTGACTCGTTTTAGGTTGATAGAATTAGTTATCACATTGAGCTTTTTGCTTACTCAAATCTTCTTGTAACGAATATGTTTTGCTTGCAGTTCTTATGTTAGAGTTATCTGGCTAACATAGATTATCCTACAACCTTACATAGAATGTAACTAAATATTCAAGAGAAGATTCAAGTTACTGGCATGATTTGAGCTATTTGAGTCATACACTAGTTTCTTACCAAATATCATTACAATTGATTTACTGTCATAATGGTCGTAAACACATATTAAAAGACGTTATGTGACATTTACAATATATGTAAAGACCTTATTTTATAATATTTCGTCTATTATAATTATTAAAATGATAAAATGCCGGAAACACACAAGACCTTGACATTGTTAATTAATTATCGACTACCTTGTTAACGACATAATGATGACTTTATTCTGTGGGCGCTGATATATATATATATATATATATATATATATACACGCGTGTGTGTATGTATGCATATATGTATGTATGTATGTGCGTGCGTGTGCGTGACTGCGCGCGTGTGCGCGCGCGCGCCCGTCTGTGTGGGTGGGGAGTCTATATGTGTGTACATATTGGTATTTGTACTGTGTATGTATGTGGCCATAGGAGTGTGACATGAGGCACTATCTGTCATATTGATCAAAAAGACAAATGTTCTATAAATATGTTTATTTTCAACCACAGTAAATTACTGGTGAATGTAAACTGTGATATCAAAGTACTCATGTATTGTATACTGCAAGATATGATGTCAAATGGTATTTTTGTACGTGTTTCCGCTTTAGTACGTAGCCTGAATATGTCCGCTTCCCTGTGGGTGTGATATATATGCTGCGTACGAAAACCAGATGAACTGTGACCGACAGACTGATGAGTAGCCTAGATACTAGATAGGTCCCCTGTCCTGTGTTCAAACATAACCTACTATTATGTAATTACATGAATTCAATTCATTTACTTATATTAGTTTTTTTTTGGGGGGGGGGCGCCGTTTAGGTGTCTGGCCTGGTTATCCAGCATTTAAATGACTGTAGCAGACACAGTACGCTCTTAAAGCATTATAAGTACTCCTGACTCAGGAATAGAAACCCGGCATCGCATATCAAGCGGTGGCATTGGAGACGGCTCGCGCGGTTGGTGTGTTTTAACCTTAGTTGCATATAAAATTCACCTTGGTTGTATGTGGGAATAGAATTATCTTTCCTAGGTCCAGTTATGTCCAGTTTGTACTATGAGATTCAAGATTAGCTCTAATCTGCTTGTCATAAATAACATATAAGAACTACAATAGCAGACACATGCACTTGATAAACGTTTCTTATAAACGAAACTAGTCGTGCTATTTTGGGCTGAGTGAAAATACTACTATTTCTGTTATTGTCGGAGGTATTAAAATTATTATCATAATATATATTATATGTACTGATATATATGCTTTATTTCCAGTTATAGCTGCGTTATATATGTACTAATATATTTAAAACAATTATATTTAGGTAGTAGTCGTTTGATCATAATTCTGTAATTGGACACAGCTCGTGTGGTTGGTGTGTTTTACATAACAAGTTTAGTTGTACATATAATTCACCTTAGTTGTTTGTGGGAATAGAATTATCTTTCCTAGGTCCAGTTATGTCCAGTCTGTACTATGACATTCAAGGCTAACTTTAGTCTCCTTGTCATTAATAAAACCCTATATTATAATTATAGTTTGTATAGCAGACATTAGGTCTGATTTGAAAATGTTAATATATAGAACGGCAATTCTGCCATAACGGTCTGCTAAGGCGCCGATGTAATAGTGACGAGTAGGTCGTAGTATTTATTGGATTTGTATGTTTATGAGGTATTTGACCCTCCAGCAAATATCACAAGGCATATTATGCTGCGGTTGATAAAGTTCCGTTTTCTATGCGTGGAGACCATATTTCCCGGTCCCTGCATTCAAGAAAAGTTGATCTAGAGCTATATATTCCGTGCACTATTTGCGTCTTTGGAGGCACGACGTTTAGATGTTTGGCCTGGTTATCCAGCATTTAAATGACTGTAGCAGACACAGTACGCTCTTATAGCATGTACTCCTGACTCAGGAATAGAAACACTGCATCGCATCTCGAGCGGTGGCATTGGACACAACTCTTGTTGAAATTTGGGGTAGGAACCCCTGGCTGTCGCCTATTGGGCACAGCCAATGGACACAACTCGCGCGGTTGGTGGGTTTTATATAACAACTTATAAAATTCACCTTGGTTGTATGTGGGAATAGAATTATCTTTCCTAGGTCCAGTTATGTCCAGTTTGTACTATGAGATTCAAGATTAGCTCTAATCTGCTTGTCATAAATAACATATAAGAACTACAATAGCATACGTTAGGTCAGGTTTGAAAATGATAGCATAGTTCAAACAGTACGGAAGCTATGACGCGCTATTACGGTCTGCTTCAGCGCAGATGTCAGTCTTTTAATAGCAATTAAGATAAACAGTTTTAATAGTAGTCGCTTCATGACGCCTGCCCATTGTAAAAACTGATCTTTGAAGACAGTGACAATTGGGTTATATGGTTTATATAGTATTGCTTTGAAGAAAGATACAGCAATTAAAAAATAGCTATAAATAGGGCTGCTTAGATAATTAATCTAAACATTCTCACTACTGCCGTGATCTGACTTGGGTGTTCTACTCCCAAACTCCACGGCTGTAGGTGATTCGCTTTTTGTTTTTGCTTGGCGGCTTAGGGACTGGTGAGACATTACACATGTCTCAGCAAGAAAAGTCGCCACTCTGGATTCAGTCCCCTGAAGAAACGTCCAGAGTTTGAATTCACGGTTCGAGATTCTCTGTGCCTGTGCCTTATTATACACAGCTAAAACACACATAACACACACACACCCACCACACACACACACACACCCACCACACACACACACACACACACATTTGATCATAATTATGTGAGAATGATAAACATCACGAAAACCTGAGCCAAGGCCTTCATTATATGTAACATAAAACACACACACACACACAAACTCATTCAGTCATGCTAATGACGTATAACATATTGTCGGTAATCTAAGCTAGACTTACAGATAACCTAAAAAATACAAATCAAAGATAAACAAATCAATATAAAAGACAAACACAGATAAGTATGTGCTCAGGTAAACATAATATCAATATTTGAACTATAAACTGCCCGAAAAGGTCAAAACCTGTCATCTTCTTTACAATGAGTTCAACTAAGAATTAATGAAAAGACTCGTGAAGGTTAACAATAAATAAACCTACATTCCATGTTATATCAATTACATATCACGAATATATATTTTCTCCGTGTGAGTCACTGTCTTTAAACAAATCCTTCCCGGATCAACACCTGTCATAAACTGTCATAATCATTGTGTTTCAAAATTTCTATTCGATTCTTAGATTAGGTTTAGATGTTTTGTTTCTACATTTTGTGATAGTTTTATATTTATTTAAATATATTGAATTCAGTCACAACCCAATCTATTATTAAAAGTAATACTTACATTAAATATCTAAGTTAAATAATTAACCAAATGTTGTGATATGAAGCGGATTAACGGACATACATTACCCTATTTTTTGAACGTTTTTTTTTCATTATCAATGAGACCAACTGATAATACATCATTCAGAATTTTATGTTTTCCTAAGTACAAATAGTTATATTATTGTATGATCTAGAATAGAAGTTATTTTCTGGACCTCTTGAAATATTTCTAGTTAAATGTCATCGTTAACTTGGATGTAACATTCATCAGCAAATGAAATGTGTGAGGGGGGGGATTATAATCGTCTTTCTCAAGTCCAGTTATATCTAGTCTATATTATAATCTTCAAATTTAAATTTAATCCGCTTGTCATAAATAACATTAAACATCGTTATTTTAAATACATAAATATTATGTCTGGTTTTAAAATGTTATACATTCATTTAGACTTTTACAGTACTGAAATTATGACACCATAATGGTTTGCTTTGTTAAAAATGGCATTTTTCTAACAAGAACAAGAACAATAATAATAATAATAATAATAATAAAATTATTTGTTTTAATAATTGTCTTCGAAGATAGTGACAATAGAGGTATAACGTTTATAAAGTAGTTAGACAGTTAACCTAGACCTTCTCCTTTCTGTCATATTGTTAGCTGGAGATGTCACACTCAGTCACAATGGCTATACACTATTTGTTTTTTTGAATTAAAATATACAATACAATACAAGGAGGTTACATTGACGATTGACGATCCTCCGTGCCAGTGCCTTAACCTGCACTGCCAACCCCCATAACAAACACACCTGCTCGTGCGCCTTCGTCAACACGAACAACTTATAAAACGTTTGTCCTGAATTTGATTAGTCTCATGTGTGGACGTGTTTAAGAATTTACGAAGCACGTGACCAAGATAAACAAATCAATATGCTAGCCTATTTAGCAAGAGGAACCAACAACAAAAACAATAACAAAAGCCACAGAATAAAACAATATTTCAAAATTGTTTATCTCAGTGTTCTAACAGCATATTATAATTACTAAATAATATCAACTATTCTTAATCTTAGAAAATGTCTCAAAACACACGAGACCTTGACATTGCTACTTAGCGAGATCGCCCACTATGTTGACGACATATTGCTAATAACGTCTAAATATTGTCGCTAAACTCAGCTAAACGTGTGTGGGTGGCTGTGAGGGCAATAATTTAACAACATACCAGACACATAACTAAAATAAACGGATCAATACAAAAGACAAATAATTGTATGTACAGTTAAACATATTATCAATATATTCCTTTCTAAATGGTAACAATTTGTCACGTTTGCACCGAATTAAACCAAGAACTAACAACAAGACTCGTCATGGTTAACGACACATAAATATGTAGACCATAGTTCATCAAACACAAATCATGACTGTATTTCTTGTTCGTATGGTTCATTCTTATTATGAAAATCGTACTTATTATGAACATTGTCTTCATTTTATTTAAGGGACATTATTATGTTATGAAACTTGTTTATTATAAACTATTACGAGAATTTGTATGTGCCAATCCAATTTCTCTTTCCTATTAAGTGATGATGATGATGATAATAATAATAATAATAATAATAATAATAATAATAAAATTTGTCCAGAGACGACATGATTTTAAGATCCGCCGTCAATCTTTTCTATGAAGTGAGAGTTGCTACGCTAAATGCACAATCTCCATATTACTTGAACCAAGCTGCAACTACATGCTAAACTATCTGACTGAATTACCTGATTATTCTGGATCATTTTCGTTTGGACAACAGCTCATCTCATCAGTAATTACTTGAGATTTATACGTTAACTCTGAATTTGTCGAAGGCGATCAACGTTATAATACTATAAGCCATAAAACAGAGAATTGTAATAGTCCATACGAGCTGTAACAAAGACAAGAACTGCAGTGACAAGTGCTTCTTGTGTCATGAATATTTTAATATGTGAATGCTATTAAGATGGTAGTAGAGAGCTCGACATGGTGATATGAGATGTATATTTGTGTTAAAAGTTTCGTTAAGAACAACACTTAAACATTTATTAACACACTGGTAGTAATGGATGATTCACCGATGTGTAATGCTGCTTTTTCAGGATGTGAGGGGAAGCCAAATATAGGTTATTTCTTTGATTAACATTCGTGTTAGAAGAACGTGAATCATCCTTAACAGAATGTCAGCATTGCTATTTTCCAAACTCTCCAAGGAATAGAAACAAAAGATGTTCGTTGTCACTATCCAACCATCCCAATCAATGATCGCTAGAGGGCGTGTGTGTATTATGACACCATAAGAATGTTTCGATATTGTGACTACAGTAATGGGTACATTGATGTGATTCTTATAGATGATTGTTAACGGATAACTATTTATTTAAACCAACATCCACAATCCTCTACCGTTTTAAACGAAATATTAAATTTAATAATGGCTTTAAAATTCTACCTTTCCGTTATCTTTGTGAATTATCTAAAGATGATGACTGAAAAATATATTTGTAAATATCTTTATTGGAACATCCTTACACTATTTAACACAAAACAAATACAAAGTTCAGAAGTCATACTGGTTCTTTATATTTAAGTATTCTCAAAATAATTGACTTTTAAGAAAGACAACTTATTAAAAGAAGTATTTATCAAATAATCTTTCTAACACAATTTCTGCATTTATAAGTTTAACTTTAATATAAAGAAGACGAGATTGGTAAGAGAATCTAACTTATTATTAGTCTCAAGACAGATTTTTCAGCAACCAAATGCTATTTGTAATGGAGACTTTAATGTAACTTTGCTGGTTAGGTTCCAGGATCGTTCGCCGCTGAATGGGTTTGAAACACCAAACCCATTCTACATCGAACTCCAAATTTCCAGAGATCGGGTCATCAATGATGGTTGCGCTTAAACCTCACAGATAAAAGGTGGAACGTACTTTAGCGTTAAAATATAACTTGAATTTAATGTCTGTCTTATTGTGAAATGATATCGTGTGAGTTATTGTTGATTCAAAGCGAAAATGATAGATACAATTCTTGTCAAACATTCCAGTCAGATGTATGGTTTCCAGCTTGTATATTCTATATCTAAAACAATATCACACTAACAGTGGCTGATAAATTACAGAACTAGCGATTACAAATAAGATCAAGCCATAATTAGAAATCCATTTATGTTAAATTTGATTTCAAACATATAGATATATGTCTCTCTCTCTCTCTCTCTCTCTCTCTCTCTCTCTCTCTCTCTCTCTCTCTCTCTCTCTCTCTCTCTCTCTCTCTCTCTCTCTCTCTCTCTCTCTCTCTCTCTCTCTCTCTCTCTCTCTCTCTCTGTTCCAATTGTATTTGTTGAATAAGCTTTAAAATAACATTATGTTGAAAGAAATAATGTCACTTATGACACCAGATGTTATATTTCAAAGGAATAATAGAATACAGCATGAATAATTTAACGTTTAATTGCATTGACTCTCGAAATCGTTCTGCTTATACACCTGTTTACTTCTGAACTGGTCTAAATCCCTAAGTCTTAGACGTATATTGATATAGGTGTGTGGGCAGCTTACTGCGAGTGTTTCTTGCTCTGTGATATTAGTAAATAAAAATAATGTATATATTAATAGCCTCGAGAAACATGTTGACAAGGACGAGATAGGTAGTATTGATCTGTTTTGATTCGTGCCACACCCTGCACGATAAAGGTGTCATTTGGTAACACGGATAATCTACATGTTTTATAAGTCGTTCACTCCATGTCTATATTACTAGAATTTAACCCCAGAGTTGAATACTCACATAGAAAATGTTGTTTTCTGGAGTAACTATATTGCCTAAAATAAAACCACCCACAAGGACAAGTGTACTTTCATACTCATATATATATATATATATATATATATATATATATATATATATATATATATATATATATATATATATAAATTTCTTTATGTTACTATTTAATCATAGACATATTAAAGGGCACCGAGTAGATGAAGTACTACATTTACAATTTTTTTAACATAATATTTTGATGGTAAATAGTTATTTAGTGTCGGAACTGAAGTGACTCGTATCTGGGTATTATCATAATCCTACAAATCCGGACTGCCGCGAGTGAGATGAACCATTTTGACACATTGGTTGGTAGTTGATGTTATTATTATATTTGTTGTTATGTGTAATTAGATGTAGTATTATGCAACGTTAATTAGAGCTCATTCATCTTCTGATACGGACATTTTATGATTTAGTCTGGTGATTCTTGTGTAATATTTCGCTGTTTTTGACACAGTAACACTCGAGTACCCCAATAGGTAGAGCAGAATATATTTGACAAATTTCATATTGGAAAGCGTTTCTTGCTAAATGCGTTCGTCCACCTCCGCGAAACAACTATCAATAGTGGAGGAATGCGAGTTCCTTGTCACTACTAATAGATTTATTAGTACTTTCTGAATTGTTAGTACTTATTGCATTGATAGTATTGACTGAATTGTTAGAACTGGTTGAATTATTAACTCTGATTGAATTGTTAGTACTAACTGAATTGTTGTTAGTGGTGTAGTTATTGGTACCGGTGGAATTATTAGTACTCATATAATTCTCAATGCTAATAAATTGTTAGTACTGATGACAATTTTACAACTTATGGAGTTATTAGCACTGATGGGATTTTAGGTATTGGGTAAGGTTGACATTTCATATAAATCTTATACTATTTCATATTTTAAGGGAGTATGCATTATCTGAAGTCAAGTATTGAGATATGGATTTAACAAATTCATGGGTTGCAATAATGTATTCAAACAATATTCCAGATTACCAATCTAACTGACTAGGATATCAAGACACTAGGAAGACAATGGTTTCCGTTACTAAAGTATTTGCGGGTGTTATTATTCTCAGTGTCTATTTGACATTATTATTATTTGAGAAGATGGTTAAACGTCAAATTGTTCAACCTGTTGGTGCGTATCTCCGTATCTTATCTTATCTATATTGTAACCGTTAGTCGCAGTATTAAATGTAAATTATAAGAAGAAAAAAAAGGATGTAGAATTTATAACATTATTCTAAACAAGCTAGGTAACTAAACATCTACAGGTACGCGCAATCTTTAGACTTTGTAAACATTCCATACATAGATTTACACAAATGTAAAATCGTTCCTATATCCGATATGTACTAAGGTCGAACATATCGATTACTCATTAAAATATGTTTCTTCCCCTAGAAACCCATGGGGCTGTGTCTGTTAAAACAGTGAATGAAAAATTTGTTGTCTGGAATATTTCTCGAGTTGCTGTGAGTATAACATCCCAAGATAAATTATTAAGTGTACCTAGAACCATTTGTTTATGAGCCACGTAGTTTAAATTATGAAAATGAGTTATACATTCTTGTTGTCCGTTTATTGTTAATACAATACTCTGAAGATAGCTAATGACGACAATAAGAATTAATATAAAGCTAATTTTAGGGTATGTCTATTTATCAGTTGTATAATATAATTACAAATTGTTTACAGAATTATGGCCACTTATCCCGACTTCGAAAGTATAAAGATCTGGAACCAGTCAAGTGGGTGTTTGTACTATCCTATCAGAGAACTGGATCAACCTTCGTTGGCAGGATGTTTAATGATCCAGATGCCGTATTTTACATCTTTGAGCCACTCGATCCGCTCTATTCTGCTATGTATGGAATCCAGGATGGGTGGGCTGTACCTAGTGACATATTTAACAACATAAATGGATCAGTACGGTATTTATGTTTACTAACGTTAATCTTTTATAGCATTTCTTATTATCCGATAAATCGTTTCTATATTAATAAATCGATCACGCAGAAGCTACAGAATCTAAAGGTGTTTCGATATATAATCGATATCGAAATATCAATTATAATTTAAGATTCGTTTGTTTTGGGTTTTCGTTTATTTTATAAGAAATTGTTTTATTGTTCAATTTTGTTTCTTTCTTTAGTTTATCTATTTTGATATTTAATAAAATAATGAGTCTAATATTGTAATGTATGGAAATAGTAGTTATCTATGTATGATTATCACTACCTAAATAATATTCTACAGTGATAGAATATTATTTATATTTATAGCGTTAATAAATCCTTCGAAGTATATCTATCATTTGTACGGAGGCTACAAGGTTGTTAAACAAATGTTTCTGTTCCTTAGTAGAGTCAAATAGAAGTTAGATCTGTTTAGAAATAAAATTATCTTTCAATTATTTAAACACTAACTTTTAACACTATATTTAATCCAGATCCTTACCGGAAACAGAACAGAACGCTATTACGTGGACGATGGAACGAATATTTACTTGTAATATGGCTTCCCTTCCGCCAGCCATTTTGGCACACAGATTCTGGAGTATCTTTAACCCGCAAATGACACACACCCAGAAGTATATAAGTTGTCTAAAACGAGAGAATTTGACAGTTTCCACCATCCTACTGAACTGCCAGAAATTCATTCGAAGACGTTGTGGCGTTCGTTTTGGCGAAAAACCAATCCATAACAAATATTGTCGAGAAGTGTTATGGGGAAACGATCTGGCTACAGATAATGACCATTATGTACCAAGCTGCAACAAATACAGACGTTCTCTATCCAACGAAACATTGCCAGCCGATTTCAAACAATATTTCCAATGTTTAATCGACGTGGAACCGACATTGACTAAATGCGCTTCCGATTACCTGGATGAGCCATGTAGACAGAAAAAACTGCGAGCAATTAAAACTGTTCGAGCGAATATGAGATCTGCCGAACTTCTACTGAAATCATACCATAAAATCTATCTGATTCATGTCTACCGCGATCCTCGAGGTGTCGTCAGATCACGACTGAAAGCAACTTGGGCTCGTGGCCTGGCAAATAGACTCAGCGCAGCTTACGAAGCTCAACTCTATTGTTCTACAGTCCTCAACGACATACGAAAACGAAAACATTTAGAAAACGAAGGACACTCAAACCAAATCAAGGAAATCATCTACGATGACTTTGTACAAAAACCTCTACTAACTGTTCTGGACAGTTATCATTTTCTTGGCAAAGAACCTTCAATGGAGGTTAATAGATATTATCATGGAACTCAATGCCACTCATTGTGGAATAAAACACAATGTCGTTCAACGAAATGGATTAAAACTCTAAAACAAGAAAATATAACAGCCATTAATTCCGCATGTTCTGAGTTTTTCAAAGAGACTAACTTTAGTTGATATTATTGATTATCAGACTATTAATCAATTGTTCTGGCATAACACAATGAATATATGACCAATTCTTCTTTAATATTAGTATTAAGAACATTATTTTAAAATTCTTTCCTTTAACCACCATCCTTGAAGTAATAGGTTCGTGTGAAATACAAGTAAATATATTGTACAATTTATGTTTCATATTAAATGTCAAGTACACAACCATATCACTTTTTTTTCAAATTTATCATAGATTTGGTAACACTATTTGATTAAGTAGATATATTCGAATATGTTGGTTAACGCGAGAGTCATTTGATAATTAATATATTCAGGTCAAGTAAAATCGATTTAAGAGAGTCTAATTGTAGAATCTCAGTATAATATTGAGGTTTATATTTAGTTTTACTTAACTTTCAAGACACTGATGATGACTTATTGTGAATACTCTAACTCAATAAATAGTGTATATTATGTAGGTACTTCTTATTTGTTTAGTTGAACAGCGTTCTTTATATATATATATATATATATATATATATATATATATATATATATATATATATATATATATATAACAGGGGTGTTCCTAAGATGGTGGTAGGAAGCTCGACATCCTAATGTAACATGTTCATACATGTTAATATATTGGTCAAAAATAACCCCTAAATATTTTACTAACCCATTAAGGGTTATCAAGATGCACCAATCTGTAATGCTGGTGTCTTTAGAGACTTAACAGAATGCGGTGATGCCAAATATATAAATATATACAGCTGTTGGTCGTCAGCATGTATGTGATATATAACCCCACATGGCTGCGCAATGATCCCAAGAGGACGAGTAACCATTGGAAAAACCAGAGAAGCAAGAACTGAACCCTGTGATACACCAGATAACAAAAACTGAACGTCAGATAAAATACCGTGAGCTGACAATCTCTGGGAGCGTTGTTCCAGATAGGTTCGAAACCGTTCAAGTACTTTATCTGACAGACGAAACATGGCTTTTAAGTTATCAGTGAAACTAAATATTTTAATTTGTTAATGAAACCCCCCTAATAATTGTAAAGTCAATGGCAATGGCTATACTACGACCTTACTATACAAGAGATATTGCATCTATATTATAAACACATAAACAATAATAGGAGCATCTATATAAAAGTTATGATACTATCTATGTGTACCACGGATCTGAATTAAATATTATTTGTTATCATTTATTGTCTACCTCTCGATCAGTAATGTACCGAGTCAATTGTTTAACCTCAGTACTTTTTAAACCTTGGAGTCATAGTCAACGGGCAAACACTAAGGATAACAAATCGAACAATCACAATTGTGAACCGGATTCGAACGAAGAACCTATTCGTCTACCCTAAACACTGTGTCATATGAACGCCTCTGGTGATGGCATCATGGTTAGAAAATTAATCAGCTTGGATACCCCTTTTTTGGTGTACCCTATATTATAGTATAAAAGAGAATATTAGTACACTCTTTCGTAGAATACTTTAGAGTCTAGAAAACGTGTTTGTACTACGATCACCAAAAATATTTAACAAAATCCAGATTTAAACGTATGTTCTCGTATCGGATTGTTAGTGTGTGTGTGTGTGTCTCTCTCTCTCTCTCTCTCTCTCTCTGTGTGTGTGTGGCAATAAATCTGGATAGGCTATTAATAAAGTTATCCGTATTTAGTATAAGCTAATCTCGAAGAATAGCATAAAGTTTCTGTTGAAAACTCTCGATCAGCTCGGAACAAAAAGAACTAGATATTAAAGATCTTAAACAAATGGGTTTAATAAAACTTAATATGCGAGTTGGCTTCAAATAATTATACAGGCTCTTTAATTTAGATCCCACCAATCCAACATTCTAGGTGGGACATTTAGCATGTATCTAATGATATTATGTTGTAATATCATTTCAAATACTTAATATTTATTTCAGTTGATATTATAATATGTAAACAAATAGTAACCGATATAAGTGATATAAATACGGCGAATGTGTATGTGGGAGGGGGGGGGGGGTTATTCCAGATCACGTGAATAACACTCAAATAAAAAAACGATGAACTAATAAGTGACCAGTCGATGACTCATTTGTGTCAAATAAAGTGACATTTTTGCTGTTATGTGACGTAATACATTGATACATTACTTATTTTTATTGTAACTGAACTAGTTTTATTTCAGTCAGATGTAGTCATGCGTTACAAAGTAATAAACATATAGAAATAATGAAACATTTATCATACATCTATAATCTATTGCTTACATCCGATTTAATGATTACTGATTTATGGATAATTCCTTTAAACACTAGTAATATATCAATACAGGGACTTTCTTAGTTGTAAGCCATTTAGGCAAGAAAATGTAAGAAAGGAACACCGATAGTAGATGAAATATATTTATCATAAAGCGTTCATCAAGTGTGAAATATAATACATTAATGACCTTACCACACCAATTTCACTATTACCGTAGTAGTAACAATAGCATTTCAGTAATTTCAAAATAAATGGTAAATACGAACGCACAATAATATATAATTAGAAAAATTAAAATTGAAAGCATGTTTTAATCACGTTATAACTACATCAAACTAATTCACTGGATTGCTAAATGCACACAAAAAAACAGTCTAAAAGTTAAAATAACCCGCCCATTGATGGATTACAT
>JAODUP010000313.1:0-132500 GCA_025642065.1 Paralvinella palmiformis | reverse complement strand
ATGAACTATAGTCGATATATGGAAAGAAGAATGGTTCTGAAATTAACGTTTTTAAGGAAATTTGTTTTGCTCATTTATTTACTGAATAAATCCAGAATGTGAAGACCAGGATTTTATACTAATTATTAACGAAGTCGTACTTTAATGATCGCATGGTTATTGCACATCGTACATACTGCTGCCGTCCTTCGAACGTAGTGTTCGTTTTTGTAGAACGTTTGGTTTGAGTATTTGATGAGTGGATGTTGGGATACTTATTGTTTGGCATGAATGAGTTTAGTTTGAGTGAAGTTTTTTAAGAGCATGACCTATTTTTTATCAGCTAAAGGTGTTACGGTGTTGCATTTCGGATGTAAAGATTTGGAAATTGTAGAATAGATTTAAATTGAATGATAATAAAACTGTTTTTATGTATCCTGATAAAAATTTCAATAAACAGCAATCCCATTATACTATTATTACATATAAACCTTACGTGCATGAGTTTTGACATCCACACTTCAATTCATTTGCGTCAAATTTATTCTGGACTTCATGCAGACATCTTTCTAAAAAAATAATTGTATAAAATATTCTTGATTTCGAAATAAATTAATTCCATTTTAACGCAATTACATGCAAATCTTTGCAATTCTGACCAATATATTTGATTATGTTTTTTATTGATCATGAAAAGTAAATTAACTACTTTTTACACACAGTTATGTGTTAACGTTTTAACTAAACAACACTAAGAGATTTTCTCCCTTTTCTGTACTAACCCTGTATTGTGTTTCTTGATCGACAAACAGGAATAGTTTTGGAGGTCAAACTTTTATCAGGTATCGGTAGATAAGGATCTCTACAGGCACAAGTTTTGATGACATTTTTCTGATAGCAGGTCTTCTTACAGGCCTAAATAAATGAGAAATTGTTAAATAATATATATTCGCTACCTGTCACATTATGATGAAACAAAACTAGTATTTGGTTAATATATATATATATATATATATATATATATATATATATATATATATATATATATATATATATATATATATATATATATATATATAACCTTAAGACTGTACTTGACAGGAAATAGGCTCTCATAAATATTTATATCAGAATGGTCATCATTTGGAGATAAACATTCTCCGTATGGAATTCCTTTACGTTCAATCTGAATCTTGAATGAACGGTAACATTAACTTGTTAATATTAATAATCTTACAAACTGACGAGGATTAAACTGTTGATATATAATTATATACTCAGTATATAATAGAGAAGGATGTATATTGATGATACTCGGTAAGCACAACATAGAACTGTATTCCTAATGAATGTACATTGTCAGGTTTACAATAGTCTAATCAGGTAATTAATAGTGAATGGATGGCTTAACGTGAGTGAGTGATCTCCCGAGTCAGTGATTGAGAGAGTGAATGGGTGAGACAGTAAGTGAGTGAGTGAATGAATGCGTGATTGAGTAGTCTGTTTAGTGTTCACTCACTGGTAAAGATATCACGTTATAATTACGTTGTTTAGAGGACGATTAAGAGGACTAGTCTTTTTAAAGGATTGGTCAGATGAGGAGGGTGGAGTTATTAGAGAAATAACGTTGTACACAGCAACCTTTAATATATTATCTGTATGTAATTAGAAATGTAGAACAATCTATACTATTTAATCAAAATATGCAACCTCTAATTTAAAAATATCAGATTTTACAAGTTGGTTGATGCCCCTTTAAGAAATACAATGACCTTCTGACCTAGATCAAGATTTTGTTATTTGTATCTGTAATAATATATGATTGAATTAAATTAGATGTATTTCAATATCAATTTATAATAAACAAAAGATTCGCTTAAAGCAATTGATGCGTCAATTAGATAGTCCATTTAATTTGCAGTTATAATAATTTAATCAAATATAAAAAAGACTTGGGCCATTAAAATAAGTAATTCTGATTTCCGGAATGCTTTTAGACAATGAATAGTTCATTCAAGTAAAATACTTATCAAAATAATCCAGAATTTTATGACATAATAACAATTTAGGAAAGACAAGTTACAATTAGCAGAACCTTTTACATATTTCTGATAACTAATAGCAATTAAACAACAGGTACACGATATTAGTACATCGTTTGGTCACCAGAGGCGTTGTACAGACCCTGTACACGACGATATATATTGTTAATCAATATATTTATTAATGTTTACATTTATTATTAACTCAGGCAAGTTCCTAAGTTAATCTACGCTATTATCATTTATTCTTGATAGGGATCATATAACAACAGCTCAGTGTCTATGTTTAATTTCTTTATTTTCCAGAATAGTTATCCGATATGTTTAAGAACAGTCTGACTATTCATCAGAGTATTAATTATTTAGCCTACATTGTGCACAAAAGTGGCCCTAAAACAGCGAAATTTATTATTATTAAAATTCTACCGTTGCTAGATATCTTTCTATAAATATAAATTAAAACATATTCTTGATTTAGATAGAAATTAATTATATTTTAACGTCATTATATGCTAAACTTAGCAATTCCGATTAATGTATTTGATTATAATATGTTTTAATCATAAAATCTAAAATAACTATCAGAGAGTTTCACCCTTTTCTGTATTAACCTTAATTATATATATATATATATATATATATATATATATATATATATATCGATAGGCTATCTTCTCTGTAGATTGTGTATACAGGGCGAATAACAAAAGAGCATGAATGAGTCATTTCATAGCAAATTTAGGACATAGGACTTAACAATATATTAACAGGTAAGTAGGATTCAAATCATATCTCAATAATGTCTCAAACAAATCATCTGCAGAAAGTTATATTATGTCTTAATGCATCAACTGCAGCAGGTAGACCTAGAAGGAACATTAATAACGACCTTCTTTGATCAATTGAAATGAAAGTAACATTGATTAAAAAACTAATGATGTTTTAGTTCTTAGATGACTTTTATATCTAAACTATGATAGTAAAATTCAAATAACTGACCTTTTATTATAGAATAGAAGAAGAAAAAAACGCTAATATAATAATAATGGATTATTTATACAAATTTAGACTGATTTAGGGAGATAAGTTGATCTAGAAGAACGACTTATTTAGAGGAATGGTTAGTTTTAGAATTGAAGATGATCTCACGTATGTAGTGGAATGTCTGCTTCGGGTATTGGTTTTAATGGAATATTTCGATGTATACAAGATTTGCATATCTGGTTAGATTTACCTTTCTTAGCCCAATTAATGTTGAATGACCAGGACTGATTGTTACACCTTCATCTTCTGGGAAAGCCATTCTATTCTTTTGATGTACCACTATTCTGATACCTGCCGTATCTCCCAATTCGGGTAGATATTCATTCTGGTTGAGGTTTAAAATAACATGTAATCCTACAACGAGATAGTGATACCGGAACATGATGACAAAATATAAAATGGTTTCATTATCTTTGTTAAGTTTAACCCGATACAAAAATAGACATTAGAATATTTCTGATAGTCAAATATTATCTAAAATATTATTTTCTGTCAATAGAGTAACGAGCAAGAGATAAACAAGATCCCACTACACTATTATAAACAAAATCTATTTTCAACTATAATCTAAATAATGTTTAACCTAATGTGTATTTAGACAGTGTGAGCCATACCAATGGCTGGGAACAAAAGATGAGTCGTTGATATTGTCTTACCGTATCTCCTTCCAGCTCTGGATGATTTCATTAAAGTGACATTCTTTATCCATCCAGAATTAAAAGTGTAGCAGTTACCGTGAATAGGATTGTAAAACTGTGTAAATTCTCTGTCAAAAGGGAAATTAAATGTAATTTTAGTATTAGTAAACGCCTGTATAGATATATGGAGGTATAGGGTTTTGTATATTTCGATTCATGTATTTATAAATTTTATATATATATATATATATATATATATATATATATATATATATATTCGGGAAATTTGTATTTCTGATGACCATGCTTCACTATGATATATATATATATATATATATATATATATATATATATATATGCGTGTGTGTGTCGTGTGCGTGCGCGTGTGCGCGGTGTGTGTGTGTGTGGCTGTGTGTGCATGAATGCGTGCTTGATGGGATACAATCCGCGAAAAATATGGATTTCTGATCCCGTCAACAACAAATATAAACTACGTCAGCTACATACCCAATGGGAATAGTGTATCCAGAATAATAAGCATCCAGAATTAATTCATCAGCACTAAAGCCGATTGCCATCTTCTCTTCTTCTGACAAATCAGCCAGAAGTTCAGTTAACCGTTCAGGATCGTGAATTGCCCCCTCAACTCTCGGGTTTCATCAATTACTTTTAACAAGGAAGTTGACATGATATTATCTTCGGTTGTGCCCAATGACAGTGATCCAGATGTGGTGTCTTCTTCTGGTAGGCTAGATTTCAAATATCCTGAACTAGTTCCCGTTGTTGAGTAAACCACAGTCATATCTCGGTTTGTTGTCATAGAAAAGTCAGATGACGTGAACATCGTAATGGCGGCCTTTTCTGTGACATTCTGAGTCAAACACTCGGTACAGGTATGTTGGAATAAGAAAGTTTCAACGATTGATAAACAACAAGTACAACAATTGATGTGATGTGGAGTAAATATTGTTGAATATTCAGTTGGTAAATGATAAATTGGATCTCTCGTCAAATAATCATCTATTTCACTTAAACTCTCATTGTCAGGTATCAATTGTTCTCTTGTAGCTGTTGTGATCATGTCATCTTTTATTTTACTTGTCATGTTTGTCATCATCGGGAGGTTTGTTGTACTATCTCCATTTGATGTACTTATTAGCGGGTTGACTCTTGTTTGTGGTAATAAGGTAGTGAACATGGTAGTATTGTTTTGACTACTTGTCTTTGCAGCGGCAGCATCATTAGCAGCAGCAGCAGCAGCAGCAGTAGTAGTAGTAGTAGTAGTAGTAGTAGCAGCAGCAGCAGCAGCAGTAGTGGTATTAATTCCAGTTGTTATAGATGTTAATGCCGTTCCAGAAGTCGTTGCTAACTTCTTTAGATCAATCGTTGTTTCGTCATATTGTTTTTTTGTAGTGTCAGGTAGCTTAGAGGTAGTTAAAGTTATAAGTGTTTCAGTAGTTGTTGCAGGGGCTGCTGTAATAATTTGACCTGCAAATATATATATATATATATATATATATATATATATATATATATATATATATATATATAAATAATAATGTTTTGTATTTAATTTCTACAGGTGTATGAGTTTCTGTATGCATTATGTTATGATAGCAAAGTCTGCTGAAAATGTTGTCCTTAATTTTTGCAAATTTATATTATATTTGAATCAGAAGGTTATCAATTCACTATTTAATTATCAATATAATACATCACTAATAAGGTTACCTTTGTTACATATGTAGTAATTCCTATCATTACAGGATTTACCTTCCCAATCACGACGATTTTTCTTTATTCTGGCGCATGAGTCTCTTGAATTAGGTTCTCTTGCTTTCCAGTTTGTGTAGTTTAAATTACTTCCGTCTGACCACTGCCATAGATTTTCATTCTTTGTCAATCCTATCCAATAATCTTTACTTGAATCTCTGAATTAATAAATTAATAAATACACAGATACAATGTTTGTGCATGTATGAATCTCCATACGTACACAGGGCCACACACACACACACACACACACACACACACACACACACACACACACACACACACACACACACACACACACACACACACACACACACACACACACACACACACACACACACACACACACACACACACACACACACACACACACACCACACACACACACACACAATATCACTATATTATATATATGTGTTATCGAGTACAAGTATATGTACGTGTGGGTACGTGCAATCAACACTTTAAGGGATAGTCTTGATGTTTTACTCGTTTACTACCAACACGTAGCATATTACACACACGTGCGCGCGCGTGCTCATACACACAATAATATATATATATATATATATATATATATATATATATATATATATAAAACACGACTTATTTGTATTACACTATAGATAATAGAAGCTACTGACATCGTCTCATAGATATAAGTCATATGATTATCATCATGGATGCTGACAAGATGAGATTCCTGTTGTTGACATTCACTTTCGGCTTTTGTCCATTTCTCTTTATTTGACGATATCAGGTAACATCTTTCATTATAATCAATCCAGTCACTGTCACACGTAGCTAAAATGTATGATATAAAAGAGTAATGGAAAACAACAGCATCGGAGCAACAACAGGAACAACAACAGTAACAACGACAACAAAACACAATAATTAATAGCCATAACAATAACAATAACAGTTAGAATAACACAGCTACGGAAAAATAAAACAGGAAACAGGTATTTATTCTAAAATTATGTTAATTTCACGGCAACCTTTCTCGGTGTTTTCTTATCTTGATATTGAAATAGCATTTCAATGTCACTGACTACCAAAATAAAATCAAGAACAATAAAACACGTATTGGGTAAACTACCTCGTTTATGACGCTGTACAGTCCCGGATGTTCTACGAAAGTTATCATTTTGTAGGAAATTGTTCATATTTTCCAAAGCCGATCTCTTCACTGGATTCATGTTACAGAAGGTTACAGCCGGAAATACAAGTTCAGTCTCATGATTTAACTTAATGATAACATCGACACTGTAACTAAAATATAGCTCTGTTATCGAGTACAAGTTGAATGTCAACATTACCATGGATATGGTTACCATGACAACCCAGAAACACCTTTTCACAACGCCTAAAAAGAAAGATTAATTAGTAAATATGAATAAACAAAAACGCATAAATGGTGTGTGTGTGTGTGTGTGAAGAGAGAGAGAGAGAGAGAGAGAGAGAGAGGAGAGAGAGAGAGAGAGAGAGAGAGAGAGAGAGAGAGAGAGAGAGAGAGAGAGAGAGGAGAGAGAGAGAGAGAGAGAGAGAGAGAGAGAGAGAGAGAGAGAGAGAGTTGTTGCTTACCTCTAGCATTAGCGAGAAGTGGTAACCCATGAGATGTTGTGTTATCTTTTAAACTTTTCCAGATTGTTGTCATAATAATATTATCTTTTTCATTTATGATGTCAGAAGATGATAGATAACAATATAATAATGTGCTCACTTCTTCAGCTCCTGTATAACATAATTAATAAATACATTTGTATATTGACAGTTTAGATTAATTTGTTTTTGTAATTTAAATTGTAAACTTCGATTGTAGTTCTAGAAAACAGATAAATGCTAAATTACATATGCATACCTTCCGTGCATCGAGATATCTTTTTTTCCTTGCTAAATTTTATATAGAGTTTACTTACCTTAAAATTATAATAATTCAGTCTGTTTGTCACAATTTTGTCATCTTTTGGGAACACTTTTGTAAACATATTGTACAACTCATCGACCGAGAATTGAACCTGGGTGCTAAATATCTGTGGCCTACCACACTACTAATAACGTCATGTAGACACATCAATTATATACATGGCATAGAGTACTGCAACTCGTTGTTATTTACTGTATATGATTATAACCTCGTTCAATTTATCATCTTTGAACGTTTATTAGTCTAGATTATATATTTCATCTAATTTACTAAATATCGTATGTCCCTTCATATTATCAAACCTAGTTATTATTTCAACTGCTGAATCATCCAGTCATATTGCATCAAGATAAGCCGTGGACAATACTGAATGAGATCATCGCTTAATTGTAATATTGTAATAATTGGTGATATGGTTATTAGAAAATTGCGATATTTATTAATTTAAATCTTGAGGGGAAATTTGCAAATTCGATACTCGGACAGCCGTTGAAAAAATGAATATTCATGAACTAAGATGACGTGTCTAACAAAAACCGATTGTTAGAGTCTCCTGATGTTTAATTTTATATTATTTCTTATCGGATATTTGTAGTTTACTACAAATGAACCTTGGTACTTACATTCTTACGTCAAGTGCATCACACCATAAGCTCACTAGAATGATGAAATCTGACTTTCACAAAATATAACCCAATCTATTAGCGAAAAATTAAATAAGAATTTCTTTTTATTTAACGTAATAAACCTTCCATGACATTGTTACAATAATCTGCAAATCAATCGGGTCAGTGGATAAATAAATAATGAATTTACAAATGAGTACCATGTTTCTTCCATGTTAATTCGTTGTGTACTCGACTTCGCTGATCTACAAGCCGCAGTCGATCTCAAGATCATGCACTCTGCATGATTTGTGGTAGTCGTCTATTTGTACTCATTTTTTCTAATTGGTCAAATTTGTATCGTGATTTAATGACATTTTATTAATTGATCTGCAAGATGCGGTAAATAGTACGCCAGATTGTGACTCTATTACCTGACGAGATGTTTTCAGCAAGATCGTGAAGTGAAATGTGGCGAGAGATGTTACATTAAGAACTGAATGGTCAAATCTCATAAATATATCTGTATTCAGAAGACTAGAACGAAATAGAATAGACTTTTGGTCTGTTATGCTTGTGGAACACTGAAAATTGAGAGACGTTTTGTATAATGTTACTATTTTCTGGTGAGGTGTTCCGGAATTATTTTATGTACGAGGATGGCCATGACTTAGACCATTGAGTGCTCTCAATGATAACATTCATTTATAATAAAGAATTTAATTCTATTATATGACTTATGTGTTTACCTGATATGAATCTCAGAGACAATCAATTGGATTATAATTATATTCTAACTCCACGGAAAACTCTCAGGATCCTAACACACGCGCGCGCACGCACACACACACACGCGCGCGCGCACACACGCATATATATATATATATATATATATATATATATACGCACACATATACATACAAACCCAATATGAATAATATATTACATGATGAAATGACACTGAATATATAAACACTTTTACAAATATGTATATAACTTATTAATTGTCATTAAAACTAAACACGAATGATCATCTTATAACATCAGAGAATTCTGACAATATGATAAATCGTTATTAGAGTACTTTAACCCACTTTGTTTTGTTCAAAATGATATAAATATGTTAATATCCTACCGAGTATTCTGTCAACATTTGATTTTGGGGATAATTCTCTTCTCTGGAAGTCAACAAATAATCCGAATCCTTAAATCAGTAGACTTTTTCCTATCTCTGCCCATCAGGTGTTATCTGTTGTTGTGATTTATTTTGTTTATCAAGGTGTTTGTTGTTATCTGCTACGACATCATGATGTATACAATATCTTTATGATTGGATGTAATATTTGTATCACTAAAGCAGACTGTTTATCAGGTAGTAGAATTGATCTTCATCGATCAGGAATTTAATAACAGAATAGAGCTATTAGTGTGTCTGTGTGTCTGTACAAGCCATAAGCTGATGTTAAGAGCAGTGTATTGATGTTGTTTGTAAACGAATACAACAGTCGTTTGTCTGGTTGTCATGGTAACATAGATCCTCAAACATTGCCATTTCAAAGGGACACTGATTAATGTCGACTTGGGATTGTATATCCCGTACCGAAACTTGGAATATATATAGACATTACTGAACCAAATGACTAAATGTCGATGTCAGTCACTAAGTACTTAGTTAATATGACGGACAAATTGAAGAAATATTTTGTTTATGGAGAATTTTGTTTCGAAACCTTCATTTTGTCTGCGATATTGCTACAGCCTATAAAGAGAAAACCATCATATCAGAGCAATAAGGAAAGATGTTTGTTGCAAATACAGTATATATATATATATATATATATATATATATATATATATATATATATATATATATATATATATATATATATATAATGAAGTTATTATAACGTTATTATAACGTTATGATTAGGTAATAAATAACTATTATATATTTCTTTAGTTGATTTAATATATTTGCAGACAGTAATTGGTATAATATATATTAGGTATTGGCACCTGTATATGATGAAGCTGTGGAATGTTATTTAGATAACAGGCAGGTATAGGCAAATATTAGAAATAAAGCTATTGTCTTCAGAAGACTGCCAATAGTTATATATTATATAAAGTATGGTCAGAAGATGCTTATAACGAAATGATTATTCATGAAATACAAAAAATGTTATCTTAATGTATATATATATATATATATATATATATATATATATATATATATATATATATATTGATCTTTGTGTCAGTAATAAGGCGCGGTAAGTGGCGCCCTCTCTCGATAAAATATAAAACATTTGTTGCCGGCCGATTTCGACTATTGTCAACAAGCAACAGCCAACAATTAGTCTAAGGACTTCTACTCAGCTCATTAACTTGTGAGTACATAAAAGTCTGTAGCAAATATAAACAGGAAATTAGAACTGACCATTATACTCTAGAGTATTAAATGAAACATTGTCTACAGATATATGATTGTAATCTTTAAATACTCCTGTTACTAACCTTCAACTCTACTATATTATTATTATTATTATTATTATTATTACTACTACTACTACTACTAACCCTAACCCTAATTTGATTATTATTATTACTAATTTAGGATTACAATTATGAAGTGTCCATTATCTAAATGGCATTACATTCCTCACACACGCGCGCACACACGTGTGTGTGTGTGTGCGCGCGCGTCTACGCACACACAATTTCCGTTCCAAGTTGATTAAAAGCCAGGTTTTGTTGTGATTCGTGGTTTTTCCAGCATAGCCCCGCCGAGTGTAAATAGCTTGTTAAACAGCCAACACTTGGTGTGCTATAAATTTACAATCGTCTGCTGTTACACATTCTAGTTAGGGAGTTGACCTTCTCTATATACAAGTTCTCTGCTAACAGGTAGCCAATGTAGATTTTGAAGAATTGGGGTGATGTGATCATATTTTCGAGTATTTGTAACTATGCAAGCTGAACTATTCTGAATTCGCTGAAGGCGATTGATGCTATAATCAGATATGCCATATAACAGGGAGTTACAATAGATGTATATACGTGATGTAATATTTGTTTTATTATTATTTAGTCTTAGAAGATTTCGAATCACCCATAGACGAATATCAGCAATACAATGTTCTAAATTCTTCAAGGAAGAGAAAACATTTAACCGATTGTCAGCATCAAGGAATGTATCAAGCTGTGTGTCATCATCATACAAGTGATAGTTAACCCCATATCGCTGTGCAATCACCCGAACAGGACAAGTATACATTGTGAAAGCCGGAGTACAAAGACCTAAACCTTGTGGTACACCAGATAACAAAAACAGAATGTCAGATAAAATACCACGAACAGACAATCTCTGGGAGCGTTGTTCCAGATACAAATGCAGCAGACAGATCCAGAAGAACAAGTAATACTGGCTTACTTTGATCAGTTGACATCATAATATCATTTTCACCCGAACTAAGACTGTTTCAGTGCTGTGACCACTTTTATAGGCAGACTGTAGTGATCCAATAAGGTTATTATTGATTAAATATTTGTTTAGATGGAAAGCAACTGCCCTTCTATAACTTTAGATAAAAATGAAACAGGTCTGTAATTGGTTAAAATATTATATTCCATACTGTGTATTTTTATTAATGGTTTTACAAATGCATATTTCACCAAGAGATAATGAATTATTAACTATCATAGTAATCGGGCTTATCAGACCATTCAGACAATCTTTCACAAGTCATGTAGACATAGGGTCAACTGCACAGAAAACATTATATGACCTTTTCAGTAACTGTCTGATATCAGTCTCTGTAAAAGGCTCAAATGTATCCATCATGGATATGCAGGACTCTTCTACCAATTCTATGCTCTTATTGTACCATAGAAACATTGGTCTTCTTGGCATTTCCTTTCTACTTAAAGGTGCATATTCATCTACAATGTCTCCCGATGTACTATCATAGAGAGCCACCAGATGATCTACATCAACCGGTGGATCCAATGCCAGAGACATACAGATCAGCAAGAAAAGCCTTCGTCTCGATCCACTTATATTTCCTTATGGAGGTTGTAAGGCAAGCAACTGATCCTTAGTTCATTATAATTTTAGAAAGAAATAAGTGAAAATTAAAATTAAAACATACACAAGCAAAACCGAGTTCTTATCGTAAACACTGGAATGAGCGATAATATAGGGCGTAAAAGATCAGTTAAAAAGAAAATACAAGAAATACAAAATAACTAAATATAATCAACTTACACTAATATAAATTAAATCTTGATTACATATTATGCAAAATACACCATACTTCCTGCCATTCACTAATCAAATCATTATATGTTAAGTACTTACACATAACATCTATAATATCAAATATTTAGTGTAACATGTATACATGCCTTGAATACATGCCTACCTACTGTTATCTGGTTAGTATATTATTATTTCAACATAAAAGGTTTTTCACAAAATGATTTCTCCCAGCACCTACCACCGGAATACATTATTTGTATTCAAACGTGTTAATCTATCTTCGGTTTCTTCAAATAGTCGCCCCATTCCCCGCCATCATCCATTTTCAGATGCAATACCCTTTATCTAAATTCACGAACATCTCACACAGTTCAGGTTTCCTTAATTTAATGATTAAGTGATTTTTTAATTTTTATGGTGGTCACATTTTAGACTTACGGCCGAGAGCATTCACATATGATCATGATATTTGTTACAATTGTACTGGCATTTGAGGAGATCAACATTTAAGTCTTCTAGATTCATAAATGGACTATTAACTGTTGTTTTGTGATAAGATTACGAGAGCTTGTATCTTTTGTTTTTTATTGTTTTATTTATCTTGCAGCTTTATGACATTTTCTTCTGTAAAAATTTTGTTTTATGCAATTTATGTTTCAGGTCTGGCTTCCCAAATTTTCGTGATATTTTGATTTTATTCATCTTTCATTAGATCAGTTTTCTTATGTGTGGACAGTCTACAGTGACTGTTGTCTATGTGCCTGTGCTGAGATCAGGTGTTGTTAACAGCCCACGTCCCTTTACGATGAGAAAGCCACCTTTCGGACACCACATAGTACGCGTCATTGCACAAGACGATGAACCGTGGCTGTATCCTCGAAATGAATCGGGGTCAATAATTAATTACTATTTTGCAGTAACATTAGTATATTGAAGTAGCACTACTATTTTGTACTACCCTGGATTAACTTTTAGTACCACTATTTTCTAGCAGTACAATTGCTACTTACTATCTTTGTGTCCTTGCTATCTCATAGCAGCAGCACCCTGTTGTAGTTCGCCTTACTCTGTGTGTGTGTGCATGTGTCTGTGTGTATGCGTATGTCTGTGTGTGTGTGCGTGCACATATATACAAATTAATATATACAAATTAATATATCTATATCTATATATATATATATATATGTATATATAAGATGTTTTAATGCCACTGTTGTGCACATGCAAGGCTAAATGGGCCTTTATATATATGTGTATGTGTGAGTGTTTGTGTATGCGTGTGTGTGTGCGTACGTACGTGCGTTTGCGCGCGGGCACGCTCAAAAACAAACACACACAAACAAAAATACTCCTTTGCACCTTCAACTCAATACTATGGAAAATAACTGCCAACTGACTACAACAATAAATAGTTGCCAGAACGGTGTCCAACTAATATGCGTTGTAGAAAATAACTCATGTCTACTGGATGTGACTCAACATTTCCATATGCTTATTTATTTAAATAGTATAGACATTTAAACACCACAGGAGAGCGCGCAAACATACACACACCCACACCCACACCCACACACACACCCACACACCCACATACACACAATGTCTAGAATATTGTCGTCATTATCAGCTAGGCTCCTGTTTGTGGGTTTTAACAACAGACAAAACAAACAACTAAGATAAACAAATCAATAATATGAAAAACAAACACAAATATGTATATTTACAGCTAAGCATAATATCAATATTTGAACTAATTACCGACTAAAAGGTAAGAAACGGTCACCTTCTTTAGACCGAGTTCAACTAAGAACTAATAAAAAGACTGACAAGGTCGACAACCTTTGTTTACAAAAACACCTGTCATAAACAATAATTAATATCGTCCTTCAACATTTCCATTAATTTATTAGATTAGATTTAGGTGTTTTTGTTGTAATTTTTGATCTATTTAAATTGATTTAAATCTCTTGAATTCAGCCCCAAACAGATCTATTATTGAGTTACGACGGGTTTGAGTTCAGTGTTACTCAACTGAGCTATCTAAAACTAATATAAACCCCTTCTCATATATATATATATATATATTTATATGTAAGTACACGGTGCCTCCGTGGTCTACTGGTAGCATGTTGGACCACAAATCACTACCACCCGTGTTCGAATCTCGGCGTGGGCATATCTGAAGGCTGTTTCATCTTTGACTTCGCTTCATTACATTTGGAGGTCGTTCGGCCCATTTAGCCTACCATGTGCAAAAAAGTGGCCGTAAAACATCAATCATCATCACCATCATTATGTATAAGGGATACTGCATTTTCCAACATCTATTTGATTTTTTGCTGATTTTTATATTTCCATCTTGTAATTAATCACGAATGTAACGATTCCAATCATTTTGGTTGATTCGCATTAAATAAACCTATTGTACAAGTTGAGTAGGGTCATTAGGTCCAACTCTATTGATTTCGGTGTTTTATAGAGCAACTTTGGTTGTATAGAATTCAGTCTGTTAGTATTTGTGAATAGAATCGTCTTTCTCGAGTCCAGTAATGTGAAGTCTATATTATAACATTCGAGGTTAGATTTAGTCCGCTTGTAATAAAATATGAAACCTCGTTATTTGAAATACATAATTTGTATATTAGACATTAGTCAAGGTTTGATGATGTTCATGTTTTATCGCACTGAAAATATGATACCATCATGATTTGTTTTGTCCAAAGTGTCACTTTTATAATAATAATAATAATACTAATAATAATAATGGAGATGTTACATTCAGTCACCATGAATGTAGGTGCTATGTTTTGAGTTTTAATTTATAATACAATACAAAGATGTTGTATTTAAGATTGTTGATTCTCCATGCCAGTAGCTTAGGCCGTACTTCGAACCCCCCCCCCCCCCAAATACCAGTAATTGTGCCCATTCGCAGATATACAAAACTATAAAACTGACTGAATTTAGATTAGACTGGTTAGGGGGTTAACTGGACGTGCTTAAGAAATAATGAAGCACATGACTAAAATAAACAGCCAAATTATAGTATATTTACCAAAAGAAAACAGCAACAAAATTAAGAGCAATGACAACAATAACAACACGAACAACAACAACAACAACAACAACAACAAATGCCACTGAATAAATTAAAATGACAAAATTACTTATGTACCTGTTCTAACTGTCTATCATAATTATTAAATCATATCTATAATTGATAATCGTATAAAATGCCGTAAACACCCACTACCTTGACATTGTTACTTATACATCGCTTATGATGGTGACGACATTATGATCTATTTAGTTTACTTATTGTCCCAGATAATGGACATTATCAGATATAATTGAGGTCAAATTTAAATTATATGAACGTTATTTTATAACAGAAGAGGAACGTTGTCCGATAGCTAAGTGGTTAGAGCAGTGGACTACAAATCTCTAGGTTATGGGTTCAAATCCGAGTGATATCTGTGTTTCTGGGATGTCTCTACATGGAGTCCCAATCGGCCAGACGTCTCAGGGGTGACCAGAGGAGAAACTAAATAACTAAAAGCAAGGCTTACAATATAAAAGGAACCTCAATCGGAAAAAAAACATTACACACACACATACACACACACACACACACACACACACTATATATATATATATATATATATATATATATATATACATATATATTGTTTTTCCATGCATACATACATACATAGATACACGTTTAAATATTTTCGCTAAATTAAGGTAAATCTGTTACCTTTACACCGTAGTTAATCAAGAACTAATAAAAAGACTCTTCAATGACAAAAATAAACATACAGAGTATGGTTCATCCATCCTAACTTGTATAATATGTATGAGTTAGTCCAGGCCAACAATCTGTTCTGGTCTTATTTATACACTAATCAGTCTTTAATGGTTAACTGGAATGGTTGCTATAGTAGTAGTTTTAATATTTCTAATAATGTGAAACAGGCAGGGATATTCTTCCCAATATTATTCTGTATTTATATGGATGTATTATTGTACAATCTTAATGTTTCAAATGTTGGATGTTATATTGGCAATGTGCTTCTTTGAGGTCTTGGGTATGCTGACGACTTGTTGTCTCCAAATAGAGGTTCAATGAGTATTATACTTAAAAATTGTGAAGATTTTAGTAAATAATATGACATCGTGTTTGACTCGAACAAGAGTCATCTTATAACCTATGATGAGAGAATGAAGTACCAGAAGATGGTACTGCTGTGTTTAAACGGGGAAACCCTACATATTCAGAGGGTAGCAACTCATCTTGGTCACTCAGTTGGTATTGATAATGTTAATTTTATTTCCATACACAACGCCATGCCATACACAACGCTACGCGATAACTAATTATATCAGCAAAATATGGTATTTGTTCAGCTGATGTTAGTTCCTTTATGTTTCGCACGTATTATACCAGCTATTATGAATCACCTCTGTGCCAGTTAGATTCCAGCTATGTTGCCCATTTTTATATTACATGGAGAAATTATATCAGGAAGATATGGAATATCCCCGTTAGAACACATTGCAGACTCTTAAATCATTTATGTGAAGGATATGGTATCGATCTTGAACTGATGTTTCGATATATGTCATTTTATCAATCATTATCAGAAAGTGAACATATTTGTACTCATCTGTGTTGTTTGGTATGTAAGACATCCGAGCCCCTGTATCGATTAATAGGATACTTTTGCTGTCCAAGCTAAATAAAGATCAATATGGTGAAAGTTCTGTTACGTATTAAATAATAATAATAATAATAATAATAATAATAATAAAAATAATAATAATAAATAATAATAATAATAAAACCCCTGAATTTTAAGTCTCTGACAATGAGTTGAACGATCAATATTATTGTTAGAAACAACAGCTATTTCTTAACTGATACATTAAGGGTAGTGGAAGATTAACTGATATGTAATTCTGTTGTAATCAGGATTTACTATAATGTGATGAAGCCAAATAGATGTTACTTAATTTATTAACAAAAATATGAAGCATCTTTGACAGAATGTCACCAATACGATGTTCTATAGTCGTCAAGGAAGAAAAACAAAAGTAGTTAATCATCAGTATCCATTCATCCCAATAAATTATCACTTGAGGGTGTGTTTATTGAAAGGTCAAAAGATTGTTTGGGTACAATGACTTCTTATATTAGTAGATTAATGTAATTATTTAAGATTCTTAATGAATAACTATTTATTTACACGAACAGCCAAAATCCTTTCAATAGTTTTAGACAACAATATGTAATTTATTAATCATTTTAAGAGTATATCTTTAAAGTATTTTTGTGAGGTACCTAGAGCTGATGACTGAATAACTATATTTGTAAATGTCCTTATTAGAAGATCCTTACACTCTTTGATACAAACCAAATACAAAAATTAATTGTTATACCGTTTTTTATTAGTATTCTCAAAGTAATTGACTTTTATGAAGATCAATTTATTTATAAATTTTTTTTTATCAAATAATCTTTCTAACAAAATGTCTGGCTGTTGTCATTTCTTTAACATGATTATAAGCAGCCATCTTTCGAACTCTTTGTAATGATGGCGTTGGTGTACCTTTTCCGGGTAGCATCTTGGACATTCGCCACTGAAACCTTTTCGTCACCGGACCCATTCTCCACCTAACTCCAAATTCCCAGAGCCCATTCACGACTGATTGTTGGGCATATTCGCCGCAAACAATCTAACGTACATCGGATTTTTTTAATATAACTTGAACTTGACAAGTGTCTTTCTGTGAAATGATATCGTGTGAGTTATTGTTATTGTTAATTGACAAGGATAATTGAAGATAAAACTCTACCAAAACATAGCCGTCATACGTACGGTTCTCAAATGGTGCTGTCTATCTTTAAAATAATATCCCAGTACGAATGGGTGACAAATTAAAGAGAGCTAGCGATAATAAATAAGACCATTTAATAACAAAAAATACTATATACTGATTAGATTTTGTGTTAGCAAACATATAGCCAATATATTTTATTGTGTGTAATATTGTGTGTAATATTGTTGGCCGGGGACCCTGCCACTATGGCAGATGGCGGCTCTAGATAGGTCAGTTTGAATGGAACTTGCATCGGGACTTTCGAAATGTGGGGTTTAATAGCAGGTGGCACTTCCAGACAGGTGGCCTTAAGAACAGGTTTGACTATATATATATATATATATATATATATATATATATATATATATATATATATATAGTGTGTGTGTGTGTGTGTGTGTGTGTGTGTGTATTATTACGTGTGCCTGCCTGCGTGCGTACTGTGTGTGTATATGTGGGGATGTATTATGGATGTATCTTGTTTCGTATCCTTGAAATCCCTCCCTTTTTCAAACTTTCGTTTGCTTTACATAAATATGTTATAATTGTATTTGTTGAATAAACTTTAAAATTAAATTATTTAGCTCCAATGTTTATTTATTTGATGAGCGAACTACAATAAACAGCCAAATGGAAAATAGTTATGGGACCTGTAACATCCTCTTTTATATTCCATGAGATGGACTTCAGTTGATAAATAAACCGATGACATTTCATGGCACCATGGCTTTTTTTAAACTTATTTTCTTTTAAAGAAACAAGAGACTACACAATTACCAAGTTCAGGATTCATTACATTGCCATTCGATACCTTATACCCTAGATAAGACCTTGACAAGTTTATAATGTTATACACTTCAGTAATAGTTTGTTT
Source organism: Paralvinella palmiformis (assembly GCA_025642065.1). Classification (NCBI taxonomy): domain Eukaryota; kingdom Metazoa; phylum Annelida; class Polychaeta; order Terebellida; family Alvinellidae; genus Paralvinella; species Paralvinella palmiformis. The sequence continues at coordinate 113,471 of JAODUP010000313.1, read as the reverse complement.
GCAAAACGGATTATCTCTGAATTGGCTTAAATCTTTAGTCTAAGATACATATGTATATAATAGTGTGGGCGTTCAGACTGAATCTCTGTATGCATGCTTCTATGAGTATTGTATGCATTGACACCAACGACAAAACTATTTACAAGAACAAGATAAATATTATTTATTTGCTTTGATTCATGCCACACTATGTACCAATGAAGATAAATATGTGACAAGTAGCTCATTTGATGAATAGTAATATGTTATTTATTAGTCATTTACTCTATGTCTATATCACTAGAATATGACCCCATTGTTGAATACTCGTAGGAAATTGTTGTTTTCTGAGTGTCACTATATTGCCTAAAATAAAATTACCTACACTGACATGTATACTTATCATAATGTCGGAGCTGAAGAGACTAATACCTGGCTGTCATAGTCCTACAAATCCAGACATCTGTGAATGAGATGAACCATATTTGAAAGATTGGTTGGTAGTTGATAGAATTGTATTTGTTATAATGTGTGTTTAGTCTTAATACTGTGAATATTAATTAGAGCATATTCATATTCTAATGGGAAACATTTTATGATTTAATTTAGTGATTCATGTATAATATTTTATCAGTAGTGAAAGATTTCTTTGTACTGACTGAACTGATCATACTGATTGAATTGTTAGTATTGATTGAATTATTAGTTCTGATTGAATTGTTAGCACTGATGGAATGGTTAGTACTCGTGGAATTGAACTGGATCCGGTGATGATTATTATTTGATTATGGCGTTTAGTGTTTTTGTCTGAAATTGTCATCTTATATCAATCTTATGCTATTTCATATTTTTAGGGAGCATATATTATATGATGTCACGTATAGAGATATGGGTTTCACTTATTCTAATAATGTATTTAAACCATATTCCAGATTACCATTCCCATTTAATAGGATATCAAAACACTAGAAAGACAATGGTTTCTGTAACTAAATTACTTCTGGCTGTTATTTTTCTCAATGTCGTTTGGACATTATTATTATTATTTGAGACAATGGCTAAACGTCAAATTATTCTACCAATGAGTAAGTATCTCCGTAAGTATCTTATGTATAGTATACCAGTTAATTGTAGTATTAAATGGAAATTATAAGGAAAAGGACGTAGAATTTAAAACATTATTCTAGAGAATCAAACATAATTTTCAAACACACACATAAATACGGAAACACCCACACCCACATATATATATAAACATCCGAGTCTGCGCAGTCTTTAGACTTTTACGTACTGCGTAACTACATCTATGTACAGTTTAAAAGTCGAGAAAACAATTACTCATTAAAATATGTTTCTTCCCCAGAAACTCATGAGGATGTTTATATTAACGCAGTGAAAGAAGCATCTGCTCTGTGGAATATTTCTCAAGTGGCTGTGAGTAAACATCAACAGATAAACTCATATATGTAACTAGAACAATGAGTTTGTAAGTCGTGTAATTTAACCGATAAAAGGTGTTGTAAATGATTGTTTCCCGTCTACTGTTAAGATAATTCTCTGATAATAGCTAATGACTAAAATAAGAATTGTTATAAAACTATTTTAATATTTCTATATTTAACAGTTGACTAATACAAATACAAATTGCTTACAGAATCATGGCCACTTATCCCGACTTCTAACGAAGGATAATGATAAAGATCAGGAAACAGTCAAGTGGGTGTTTATCCTATCCTATCAGAGAACTGGATCAACCTTCATTGGCAGGATGTTTAATGATCCAGATACCGTATTTTATATCTATGAGCCACTGGATCCACTCTATTCTGCCATGTATGGAATCCAGGATGGGTGGGCTGTACCTAGTGACATATTTAACAACAGAAATGGATCACTGAGGTGACTAATACCAATATTTTATCTCATTATCTGTAAAAATAGTTTCTATATTCATAAAATCGATCACGCCCAAAGAACAGAATCTAATTTTTTTTAATGTATAATCGATATCGAAGTAATAATTTAGGATTTGTTTGATTTTGCTTTTATTTGTTTTCATAAGAACTTTTATTTATTTATTTTGTTTGTTTGTTTGTTTATTTTAGCTATTGTTACTTAGTGAGTATTGTATTAATGTTGTGTTGTATGGAAATAACATCTAAGAATGTAAAATTATGATTCCTTGGGGGTGTTTAAGAATATTCTACCGCGATAGAATTATATTTATATTTTTAATTTTAATAAATCTATATCTATCGTTTGTAGCGAGTTCATGACGAGTTTGAACAATTTTCTTTTTCTTCAAAACCGATTCAAATATAAGTTAGATCTGTTGAGAATATTAAATTAAACTTTCCATTAATTAAAAACTGACTCCTTGTTTCATATTATATATTTAATCCAGATCCTTACCGGAAACAGAACAGAACGCTATTACGTGGACGATGGAACGAATATTTACTTGTAATATGGCTTCCCTTCCGCCAGCCATATTGGCACACAAATTCTGGAGTATGTTTAACCCGCAAATGACACACACCCAGAAGTATATAAGTTGTCTAAAACGAGAGAATTTGACAGTTTCCACCATCCTACTGAACTGCCAGAAATTCATTCGAAGACGTTGTGGCGTTCGTTTTGGCGAAAAACCAATCCATAACAAATATTGTCGAGAAGTGTTATGGGGAAACGATCTGGCTACAGATAATGACCATTATGTACCAAGCTGCAACAAATACAGACGTTCTCTATCCAACGAAACATTGCCAGCCGATTTCAAACAATATTTCCAATGTTTAATCGACGTGGAACCGACATTGACTAAATGCGCTTCCGATTACCTGGATGAGCCATGTAGACAGAAAAAACTGCGAGCAATTAAAACTGTTCGAGCGAATATGAGATCTGCCAAACTTCTACTGAAATCATACCATAAAATCTATCTGATTCATGTCTACCGCGATCCTCGAGGTGTCGTCAGATCACGACTGAAAAAAGCCTGGGCTCGTGGCCTGGCAAATAGATCTAGGGTAGATTACGAAGCTCAACTCTATTGTTCTACAGTCCTCAACGACATACGAAAACGAAAACATTTAGAAAACGAAGGACACTCGAACCAAATCAAGGAAATCATCTACGATGACTTTGTACAAAAACCTCTACTAACTGTTCTGGATAGTTATCATTTTCTTGGCAAAGAACCTTCAATGGAGGTTAAGAGATATTATCATGGAACCCAATGTCGGTCATTCTGGAATAAAACACAATGTCGTTCAACGAAATGGATTAAAACTCTAAAACAAGAAAATACAACAACCATTAATTCGGCATGTTCTGAGTTTTTTAAAGAGACTAACTTAAGTTAGTGTTAATCATTTCCGGTTGTGACCGTAACAATATCGTCGTTCTTATTTCTAAATTAAAAACAATTGGGTGACTGAGTAGATAAGGTTACTATTAAACGAAACTATTTTCAATTAATTTCCTTTGAGTATACATTTGTAAGAGAAATACCAGCGCATGTTGAAATACAGGTAAATATATAACCCAATTTTAAACACATGCATCATGTAAACATATCAATCTATTCTAAATTTATCACATATTTGGAATCATCTATAGATTGAATATATATATATATATATATATATATATATATATATATATATATATATTAAAATATATTTATTACACGACAGCCATATTAAGATTATTATATTACGATTTAATATTTTCGTCAAGTAAAATGGTTTATGAGAGACTGATTTAGAGCTCTTGTACAATATTGAGGGTTATATTTAGTTTTACTTCATGAATGATTGATTGTTTCATTAAGTGATTGTTCGAAAACAAAATTGAATACACACAGAGGAAATAGTACATATACATCATGATATACAATCAACAATAAACACCAAAGAATCGAACTGTCTATATTTCCTTTTTTCAATTATCAACAAAACATATGCCACGTTGGTACAATTATATGACGTCAGGATACTACAGTTAATCTAATAAATATAATAAAAACATGATAATACCTTTTCTTAATTGACTTTTCAGAAAATGCCTATAATCTTTGGTATTATTTTATGTATATTTTATATGTTTATTCCAATTGATTTTATTATCAAAGTGAAAGTTCTTGTATTTCAATATTTAAGTCATGTTCCATTTCATTACAAATCTTTGCCTTGTATAAACTATTAGTGTCATCTGCATACATTATAGGTAAGGTGGTTGGTGATACAGCGCTTAAATCCTTTATATAGATCAGGAATAATAATGAACCCAATATTGATCCTTTTGGCATTCCACGAGTTATATTTTTAAGAGCAGACTTGGTTTAACTAATTCTTATTGTCTATTTTCTAAAAGACAAAAATAACTTTGAAACCATTGGAGGACTTTTCCTCTTAGTCCATATTGTTTTATCTTTATAAACAGGATGTCATGGTTCACTGTATCAAATACTTTGGCGAAATCTAAAAAAGTCCCATTACGCCTTCTCCTTTATCTTGTTATTTTATCAATTAATATCGTTAAAGCCGTGTAAGTACAATATCCTTTTTTTGTAATCCAAATTGACAATTTGACAAAATACTATGTTTCATCAAAATGTTTTCTTAGTCTACTATACACAAGTTTTTCAAAGAATTTAGAAAATAAACACGGTAATATGGAGACTGGTCTATTGTTACTGATTAATCTAGCATCTCCTTTTTTTAAATCGGCAGTAAATTAATTAAGTTTACCTCTTATGGTATGTATCCTTTGTTAAACGATAAATTTATAATGTGAAATAATGAGTTAGTCGTGCCTGAATATATTTGTGTGATAATTTCTTGTTTAAGCCGTCTCATCCAGAACTGCGTTTCTTATATTTCTCTGTCATTATCCTATATGGTTGTAGGTACTAAAATATGAATTTTCATAATTTCACTTAAGTTAATTTTCAAGCTTTTCTGTAATGGTTAGTATTTCCTTAGTTAATTCTGTGCTACGGGTCGTGAAGTATTCACTAAATTAATCAGCTATTAAATTGTTGTCTCGTGTTAGAATGCCATTTACTAAGAATTACTGGTTTTGTTGTGATGACGTATTTTTGTCAATATTCTCGCTTATCATTTGGCACATTTTTTTCAGGTCATTGTTATGCTTGTCAAATTCCTTTTCATGGTAATAGCATTCTGCTATTTTAATAAGTAGTGTTAATTTATTTTTATAACTTCTATAATTGGTTTCATTAAATACCCTTTTTTAATTACATATATAATTTGTGCTTAGTTTTAATGGAATTTATAAACCCCTTAGTAATCCAGGATCTATGCTTCTCTTTCTTGGCCGTTTTATTTTGTTTAAAGGGAATAACTTATTATATCTTTACTATAAATGTATTCTACTAATATGGCTGATGTTGGTATAATTCCGGTTGGCTTTATAATCTGAGTAATAAATAATAATATTATTAATTACAAATTTCCTTAGGACTAATATGCTTGAAAAGAATCGAGCTCAGTGGCGCACCTAGTAGAGAGGTTGGACAAACTCATAGTCAAGGTATGATTCAAAATTAATCAAATAATTACCGGAGCCAGTGGAACCTTAGGAAACATAGCAGGGCTAAATAAGTTTTAAATGGTGCGTTTCCAAATGGTGACGGAAAGAAACTATACTATTTGATGACTTAACATGCTCAGGGATTGAATTCCAAAGAGCAGTGGTAGCAACTGCAAACGTATGCGTCGCAGCATGAGTTTTAACACTAGGAACAGACAACAAGTGAAAACACGATGAACAGAACTCTATCAGAAAGCATGGAAAATAGATACGAAGGTTTTCCAGACGATTACGTGTGCTAGGCAATGGTACTGAGTTACAAATGACGCGATATTGACAAGGGAGCCAGTGAGGAGATTTCAGAGTGGCATAGAATGAGAAAACCGAGATCATTTGAAAATCCTGGTTAAGCCGTTCTGAACACACCGAAGTTTTAGAATACCCATAGATGCGATGTTATAAAGAAGAGAGTTTCATTAGTCAAGCCTATTAATAATGAGTGATGTAGCGATGGTTTTAGAGACTGAAAGAGACACAGAGATGTAAATAAGGATAAGGTCACGAATATAATAGAAGCAGGAGCGACATGTCAGAGAAACAAGTTTTCTGAAATTAAAATAGCTATCCAATGTAACAACACGATTACGTACAGCATCTGATGGTGTGATACTATGATTGAGGATGGACACGGAGAAGGAACGAGTAATTGTATTGCATTGTCTGGATGTACCAAAAAATAATGATAGCTGTTTTGTTTGCATTGAGCCTAAGTCTATTATTTGTCATCCAGCCAGAGGTATCGCTGATATAGCTTAATCATGTGGTGTATAGAGTAAACATATATATATATATATATATATATATATATATATATATATATATATATATATATATATATATATATATATAGTTGTAATCACTGTCTAATTTTTCATATATATATATATATATATATATATATATATATATTATATATATATATATATATATATATATATATATATATGAAATAATATTAGGCATCCACTAAAAACAATACCAAGGTCTGGAAGTGATTTGGTTTTTAATTAACTTCGACGAACATCACAACCTCAACAATCATCTCGTCCTAGCGGGACTTTTATTTTATTATCTAACCCATAATTTAGATAAGTTATCAATGAATGTAATTAATGTTAGTTTTGGAAGAAACCCCTTTATGTCAATGACCATGATTATGATACAACTTTATTATACGGGAGTTATTTACTATTTACCATCTTCATAGACAAATAAATCTGAATTTTTTAATATAAAAGATAATATCAGCTTATAATAGTTCCTCAGTTGTCTGTGTTAATATATTTGTGAAATATGTGTTATTAATTGACTTTTGAAAGTCATATCCATTTTTTTATCTTAGCTGTTCTAATTTCTTGAACACCCAAATTATTTCCCCCAAAAGTTATTTAATTTTCCCGAATTATCACTAAATGGTCAATCCTATTATATCTATACAGCCATTGAGTGGAATTTAATTATCTATATTACAAACACATAAACAACAGAAGGAGCATTATATCAATGTCTTCAAAATCTGTCGGACACCAATGGTGACGTTTTGATCTGTACAGATAATCATTTTAATTATCTTGATATTGAAAGACATTTCAAAACTCGTGACCTGCTTGATATTTTTTATTTCTTCTGGATTTCTCCCCATAGTGACATTACTAACACGTATTAATCACAAAACAAGTACACTCATTGATAATATTTATATAAAATGGAAACGTTATGATGAACTACTTTCAGGGATAATCTTAATCTCTGTCGATATTTCTGATCATTTCCCATTATCGGTCAGATTAATCATAATAAAAAAGGTACTATATAGACCAGTAGATGACATGAAACTAATAAACATCCAAAATTTCTTAAACGCAATTGACTGGAACATAATGAAAAACACAAAACAGATCGATCATATGACTATTTAAACTGCGTATTATTGCATGTAATAGATACATAAAAAATGTTCTAAGGCAACCTTGGATGACCTCTGCTTTACCAAATTCTTCTATGACAAAGGATAAAATGTATAGAAAGTGCATCAGAAAACGAACAGACAGTATATCCTTTAAACACTATATTATGTATGGAAATAAATCTAATGAAATAGTAGTATGCAGATTTTGAAGTTATTATTGGCATCACAGTATTGAAGAATAGTTGGGATTATTTGAAAGGTTTTGTCAGATAAACTACAAAGAAGAGATATTGACGTATTTTATGAATACACAACGATTGACAATATGAAATGAGAGATTCAATGTTTGAGGGAAGACATAGGTGTAACATTTCAGATATGGTACGACGAAGCAAAGTAAATGCCTTCATATATAGGTACTAAAAAGGAAATGCCAAAGGTACCAAGGATTCAGTGTAACAGGTCGAATGTACCTGCTGACACCCTCTTCCTTATTACATGAGATCAATTGGCATTCCTTTTATTGATATCTTACTCCAACAGCCTCTTTGGTCTCATGGATAAAGCGTGAGACTATTTACCTAATGGCTATAGTCATTCTATGCGGGAGGTCGAATGTTCGCGCCGCGGCTGTGACACCATAGTAAAAGGAGTTTTACATCCAGCCAAGGTTTTCTCCACCTAATATGCAATATATTCAAAATTCAAACTTTATTTAGAATTAGTCTCCATGGGGAAGTGATAAATTACAGACCATTTGCGTCTCCCTCATTTGAGGTTGCCAGCCACGTTAAAAAGCTGCCATTTCGGCTATTATTATTATTATTATTATTATTATTATTATTATTATTATTATTATTATTATTGCAGGTGCAGAAACGTTTCTCTGCAGATAACTGATGGCCTGTGAGTGCTTTGCTGAGTCTAATACCATTTTTAATGGGCAAACTATGGATGCCCCCCCCCCCCCGAGATCAATTTAAATCCTGCCATGACGACCTGCTAACTCTTCGTCCATTAGCTAATGAGGTAGTCAGATGGTTGAATGTGTCTGAGAGGACTGATTTACCTGAACTTTTATGAAATCCTTTGTATCTGCAGTCCTTTTTGAACATTCGAATTTTACTGGTATTAGAATGTACTCTGCATGCCACATTTTCTTTGTGTTGAGACTAACCAAAAGCCATGTGAGGAGATGGATGGCTGACACAAAGTTTACTGCCTTAAGATTAATGAAAATCCATTACAGTAACCACATCTATTACATAATAATTGCAGATAGATTAATTAAAGAACACCCAAGGCCAGCTCTTTCAACTAACTGTTGTAGATGTACATGAGGTAATACATATTTTAACATAATTGATTATTTTACTGACATAATGCACAATATGTCACCGTATGACTGGGGAAACCTTTATGTTTCTAGTAACATATATAGCCCTCAATAATTTTAACAATCTCTCTCTCTCTCTCTCTCTCTCTCTCTCTCTCTCTCTCTTATATATATATATATATATATATATATATATATATATATAAAAATACACTTAACCAATCACCATGTATCATTTCATTGGTAATTCTTCACAGGAATATCTACTTTTGCCAGTATTTAAACACAGTATTCATCTGAAAAATACGGATTTTGTCGGACGTCTATCGATACGGTTGATAAAGGTAGGAGTTGTTTAGCTATTCGAATCCATATTAAAGCTGATGTCAGCATCTGAGGTGTTGAAATTGTTTATATATAGGTTTCTTTTGGACTACAGAAAAGTAAACTGTGGTGTCAAAGTAGTTATCTTATGTATGTAGTAAGTCGCCATTGAACCACACGCACGTGTTGTTTACTGCGAGCTTTTGCGTCAAATGGTATGTTTCAGGTGCATCCGCTTTTCTATGTAGCCTGCATGTAGCCACTTTATTGTGGGCGTGACATATTTTTCGCGTATGAAAAGCGAATTAGCTGGTTCAGAAAGGCTGATGAGTAGCCCAGACACATGTATAGGTCTACGCATATATGTATTGATATGTGGAGGTATAGAACATTTTACATTTAGGTATGGTTTTATAAATAAATAGATTCTTTATCACACCAATGTAAGAAATTTATGTCGTTATTAAAACATGTTTAACTCTATTAGCTTTTCTATGTTTAATGTAGAATCTATGTTGTTGTCCTCTTGTGTGGTCTGGCGAAACGACATATTAAATCATACAATGTTGCTTGATGGATTTATACTCTTGCAGACGTTTGTTTCTCCAGCAAGCATCTCCATCGGTATTAAGCTTCTGACAGAGTTTTTCCCCATATTATGCGTAATTAGGTTACACTGATATAGAAAAATTGTTGAATGTATAGCTATTATAATCCCGACGTGTCATTTGCGGTATTTGAGGTCTGCCTGAAATCCGCTGTTCTCGACCATGGGTCAAATAGATCAAGTGGATAGGCGCTTTAATTTGATGACACGACAACTGGATTATATTAGTGACGCAAATAGTGTATTACTTCAGTTATGATGAACGAATATGGTTAGTTTAATCAGTAAATCATAGTATTTACTCAGGTTTGAGACGATATTTCGTTCTAATCCAGTAATAATCCATTGTGCATTATTGCTACTTGCATTGTCTCACGTGGTCAACAAACTGTAATGTTGGTTAACACGCCGAGGGCCTAGTTAGCGGACAAATTGCGACGCTAGACCAGTAGGACATCTATCGACGCCTTTCTATGTAGCCTGCTTGTCGCCGCTTTCCTGTAGACGTGACATATTTGTCACCTACGAAAAGCGAATTAGCTTGAGTATTATTATTCACAATAAGTCATCATCGGTGTCATGAACGTTAAGTAAAACTAAATAGAACTCTCAAAATTATACTCAGATTGTAAAATTAGACTCTTTTAAGTCGACTTTGACCAAAATACTAAATAAAAAATATTAATTATCAAATGGTTTTTGTATTAGCTTATATATTCTTATATATGTCTTCAATTAAATGGTGTTTCCAAATCTGTGATAAATTTAAAGTATACTGATATGCATGGGTATTTAGCATTCATTATGAATACATAATTGTTCAATATATTTACCTTTATTTAACATGAACCTATTACTCCACAATTGTCAGTTAAAGGAAACAAATTAAAATAGTATTATTTGATATTAATATTAAGGACTAATTGGTAATATATTCATTGTGTTATGCCAGAACAATTGATGAATTGCTTGATAATCAATAATAGCATGAACTGCAGTTTCTGTCTTTGAAAAACTCAGAACATGCCGAATTAATGGCTGTTTCCTTGTTTTAAAGCTTTAAGCTATTTCGTTGAAAGACACTGTGTTTTATTCCATAATGACCGGCATTGGGTTCCATGATAATATATCCTAACGACGAACGAAGGTTCTTTGCCAAGAAAATGATTATTATCTAGAACAGTTAGTAGAGGATTTTTAAGAATTTGAGAATACCAATGTTATTGTTGAATACTATTTGACTTATTATAATAACACATCTTGATCATGTGACAACTTGATCAATTCTCATGGATCATGGCACTTTTATGTTTTAGTAAATGTGCGATCTTAGAGTCAGCTGGCACATTCTTCCTCACAGAAGTAGAATGCACTGAAATGCAACCTTTTTTGCAGCGCTTTCTACAACCACCCTGGCAGCCAGTTAATTGGTGATGACAAGAGAGTGTCTGGTAGCATTGTCTTCACCTACATGTGACCACCGTGGTATACTGCACTCTTGACATGCTTTTCTAGAGCATCTCTGGTAGTGCAGATTTGCTGCACCCAGTTTTTTTGTGGAAAGATCTTCCTTCTTGGACACCCCCCTTTGGTGCAAGTGCTGGTTCTGTCAAATAGAAATATGACAATCCTTTCAATTATGTTCATTACATTATCGGGGATCTCCTTTGGTCCATCTGTAAGTATCAATAGTACATGCATCAGTTCCGGGAGTGACTTCCACGTTGCCCTTGCAGTCTTCTTTCCATGTCCAACCCAGCTGGATACAGTGTCGCAGCTTGTCAAAGAATGGAACATTGGTAGGTCACATGACATATCTATTCCAAGACTCCCAGCTATTTGGTGGGCTGCCAGGTAGCGAAAGCTCCTGCCAGTTTCGAATGCTAGCCAAAATTCACATTCAACGGGCATATGGCAAAGACCACAACATCGATGTCAGCAGTGCGAATGAGCATATGGTGATGGCCATACTGTGTTACGTATAACACGTACAGTACAATACGACTATTAACTTCCTCATGGCTGCACGGGCCCAGGGTAGGGACATCCTGTAATAGCTATGTGCAGAGGAACCTTCCCATCGGTTAGGATAACGTCATTCTCTTCCTTACAGAGCACCAGAAGGAGGACATAGGAGAGTAAACTAAATAGTTATGTCTTGTTGCTTTCAATAATCAAAATATTTTTCCAGTTTCCTGGTATGGCAGTCTACACAACCATACGCCTCCTTACACCCTTTCCACGCTTGGCTGTTGTTATGCCTTTTAAAGAGTCATCCTTGTTAGATTCCCAAACGAGGTCCATACGTGACACACTGCTCAGCTGAGAAGAAATATATGGGATGAACCCTGCTGGGCATATTCATCAAATGTCTTGGTTACTGCTTGCTTCATTATCTGGATTATGGAAGCTCCACCAAGAACTATACAGGTAGCATCAGGGTAATCAGTCTCCATCGGAGAACGCTGGAGGCCATAGTTGGTTCAGGTGCTGAAAGACGTTCGACATCACAAAGTCCAGTAAGCACAGTTCTAATAGCATGACTGTTGCCCAATCCTGGAATTAGGGGCAGCTCTCTTCCCTATTTGAGCACCATTCAACCCCAAAGGCTCATCTTTTATATATGTGCCATAGTTATTGTAAGCCCTGTACTGTAGGATGTACAATACAGCCGCTATTATTTGGTGGTCACGTATGGGGCGAGCAACATTTGCAACATACAAGGAGACAGCAGTACTCCTGATGTTGTGATCTACGCTTGTACTAGTGCATCAACTACTTTCTTGCAACCAATCATCCAGGTTCCTCACAGCAGCCATCTCTATGTGCAGGCCGCCAATCATCACAATAAACCTATCTTCTCCTCACATCTCTTGCCACTTCCAATGGATATGTCTGCAATGACGTACTAAGGTTGGTCAAATGTTACTTCTGGCATCTTCCAGCATCAAGATGCTGAAGAGCCTTTGTTACTACGTTCATTGGGTGTTTGATCATTGCCACCGTCTGGAACTCTCATGGAACAAGGGAGTAGGGCATTTTGGCAGATGGCCTTTCTTCTAGCACGCTGTGAGTTGCATGGTATGCAGCCCAGGACATGTTGTCAACACTCTGATTATCTTTATCATCAGATACAAGTGCAAGAATATTCCGTACACTTTCTAGCCAACAGTACTCTACCTGGATGCTCTTGTCAGGGTACTCCCTGCTCAGAGATGATGTAGTGCTAGGTAGTACAGGTGCCCTGGTGGTGCTATTGACAACCAGTGGAACATCTGCATAGTAGCTTGGCAACTGGCCCACTGTCTGCATGCAGCACCTCCAACAATCACAATATTGCGGTCAACTCCTTGATCTGCAAACGCAGGGTGTTGAAATGGAGACAGATACCTGTGCTATGTAAGGACTCCTATGAGGTAGTTGAGCTAGGGTTATGATCAATATTATCAACCGCAGCAGTTGTGAAGACGTCACCGCGCATCTTGGGAGGGTAAGCCACCTGTTCTTTATAGAACTGCCGCATGACTGTTTCTACTATCTGGATAGACAGACGAATCACACGGTCCTATGTGATACTGACACCTACATGTAAAACTAAAGTCACAAGTGACCTCTTTCTGGTTTTGGCGTGGTCCATCATGCCTATATACATCGGCACAGGTGTCTCATGAGCAGTGCTGTGTCTGACGTTGGCAGACTGTATGGGTCCTTCGCGCCACCTGTACCTGACGATGTTACAGTTTAGTAGATGTGCGAAGGTTAGGGCTGCTGACGTTGCTAGATAATTACTCTGGTCTCTGATGCTTGGAAAATAAAGGACCATGATTACCAGTGCCAGCAGCAGGTTAGCCACAGAGTCTCTTTGGCAGCCTTCTTGGAATCTAGTGAAAGGTTTCTGCCCATCAAATATGTTCTTGAGTTTGTGTTTTCTGGCACAGTCGTTGAAGCCCACCAGGCACTTATTGTGATAATTGGATCCCAGTGAAACCATATATCCTTTACTAAGTCGAGCCAACAGTTCTGTGATCTCTAAGAGCTCTGCACATGTGTTAACTCGGTTATCTAGCTGAAACGTAGCTGCCTCACGGAAATAATAAGTGCCAACTTGCTTGCAACAGAAAACGTGCTTCCTGTGCTGGTTTTCCAGTATTACAAGTACGTCCCCTGGTGCTTTTACTTGGCCCTGCAATGGTTTCATCGTCGCCTGAACTGTTAGATTTCTTCAGTGCTCTCTTCTCGCCCCGTTGAACCTTTGTCTTGTTGAAGGCCAGCCTGCAGAGTTGACGCCACCGAGTTTTTGTGAACACCAATGCATTTACCAGTAATAGGCATAGATTAATGGAACTGAATTACATTAATTATCATTCACTCTCACAAAAATCATTATACACTGAAGCATTCGCAGAAAATCATGCCTCCTCTGATGCCATAACAAATTTTCTAAAGCTAGCATTATCACCAGAGCGGGCGAAACGTAGGGGGGTTTTAACAAACATGGTCCTATATCACACTAATTTGTATAGGTTAATGATCTTAATATCAGGAAATTTATTTTTTAATAATTATTCCCTACACTTATGTTTAGAAAACGACTGGCAACATGAACTATATGCATTACTGTCTAACATCGTTCCATGTCTCCAGATCTGTCGTATGGTGTGCCATTATGCCTCTGGATGGGCGCGATCTCAGTGATCATCTCCCAGTGTAAATGGTATTTTCCTTCAAGGTAAATCAAGTGTCAGTGAACCAAAAGCTACTTCTCACGTAAAACAATTCATTCTAGCGAAATAGGATAGTTATTCACAGAATGGACCTACAAACAATATTTAGGTAGCAAACTATCAAACATCCAGCAGTAGACTGTACTTAGAAACACAAATATAAGGCTATGTCTTTTTGACACCAAACAATTTTAAAAGACATTTAAACAGTCGATAAATAATGCCTCTAACAAACACTTTAACAATCTATAACATCCATATGTCAAAATAAAAATGACGTCCTTCTGAAATGAAATAATGCGTTAGAAGACATAAAAATAATACCAAGCCTTCACCCTAATAATGTCAAAGAATTGTACGGCTATAGTATGCAAGAACATAGTTCAGGTTCTACCGATGGACAGATTAATACCGATATATTACACGAGGTAGAATACATTATGCAGATCATTTGAGTAGCCAAGATTTGTGTAATATATACTCAGCATGTGTAGAAAAACACCTAACCTTGAATATACGGGATATACGGCAAACTGACTGAACATTTGATATATGAAAAGTATTAAATGCTATGTGATGTGGTGACTACACTATTTATCATTATAATATCCAATATGTGAATACTATTAACTTTCATTCAAGTCAACATATTAAATTCATAATAAAGAATTCAACATTAAATCCGAATTAACCTGAAAAATACAGAACGATTATTATTATAAAATATTTTCGAATTTCTACTGATACTTGATTGTGAAATATGTAACGCTCTGTACGGATTGATGGAAGGATGTGGCTTTTCCCTTAGTACTAGATTATTGTCTGATTCTATAAGTTTCCAAGGTTCACCTCTTTATGTTTGAAACCAAGATGCTAAAAATGTTTTGATAAATGTTGTCACACATATTTAGGTTCTAAACTTATTGATTACATTTCCCAATAATCACTGGATGTTTTGCTACAAATGTATAATAACATATTGATGCCGTATTAAAAAATATTGAAAACAGAGATGTATGCGTTTTTGTAACCTCTCTAAGATAATATTTCACCCACCAAGAGTTGTTCTTCAACATGCATTCTTTATATCTGATATTGTTTGTTGAAAATATTTCAAACATCTACAATATTGGGGAGATAACTAATTTCCAACCAAATATATTCGCTTATTGGAAAATAAAGCGAGATATAGAAAAAATTACGTATTTAAATACTGTATGCGAATATATTGATTTAGCTGTGACCCTTAATTGGGTCAAGAAATATAAAGTTATCTTTGGTATAATTAATAATCTAAATTTTTTCTATAACGTGATATTAATATCTGCTGGAGTCCGTACTTCGTACGGAAATATTTGGATACAGTTTTTGTTTGATATTATGCTAAATATTTACAAAATCTAGCATGTTTCCAGTGAGTACTTTAGACATGATTTCAGAGTTTATGTCTTATTACAACATCGATTATTCAGGTCAGTAGATCTCTCCGATTCTATTTGATCGTCCATAATTCCCCTCAGATATTTTTCTTCGTCCGTTTTCTTCTCTTTATATATTTCCAGGGAAATATTCTCTTCTCTCGTTTCTCTCTACAATCATTTTATTTACTAGAGTATTTGAAAGGATCACTGATAATCCGTTTTATCTCCTCCCTTTGGTTCTTTTGATGATAATATTTCGAGGTCAAATAACAGTTTTTTGTCACTGTCGAGGCAGTTTGTTAATGTATTGGCGCAAAATCACGAATTTCATCCTTGAGGCAATAAGTCTTACTTAATTACCCAGACTAATAGTTTATTTTGGGATTTAACTATGATTCATAATACTGTAATTACGAATGCTAATTGCGTCTGGACGGTGAATGTTCTTAAGATACCAGTTGTGAAATGTTCAAAGATATTAATGATTTGACAGCAATAATGCCATATAACCATTGTAAATAACCAAGGGGATATATATATATATATATATATATATATATATATATATATATATATATATATATATATATATATATAAAGAATAATAATGAGAAATCAAGTCGAATATCATTAACACACACTCTTTGGGAGTGTTGTTGCAATTCGAACTGAAACCTTTCATGTACTTAAACTCAGAGACCAAATACGTCTTTTAACTTAGAAAAGGGTTCATTATGATTTATTTGACATTATGATACATAAATTGGAACACAACAGCAAAACATTTTCTTATCGGTAATATTATAGTCGTTGTACAAAAACAAATCAAATTGTTAATAAAATCTACTCATCTTATTAGATGTTTTGATTAATTTAAACTCTGTTTCTCTGTTTATTAGCAGTCTTACTTTTTATCAATTTAAATAAATTTAGTCAATTTAATATTATTTACTCTCTATTCAATATACAATTCGAAATAAATAGTTATTTCCCTCTGTTTTCTTCTTATTTTATTATTATTTATGATATGACCCTATTATTATTATTATTATTATTATTATTATTATTATTATTATTATTATTACCAAGGTTATTGTTAAAGCAAATTATAGAAATTAACTAATTATAGAAAGCCACTGTTTGCCAAATATAACTGTTTTAAATAGTTTGGCCCTGGTAATGTTACAAGTGAAGCAGAGAATAGCATGATGCTTGTAAACAAGTAATGAGCGTGTTTTATTTTATATATAACAAAAGTTTGACAAAGAAGCGGTTGAAAAAACCCCACTAGATACATATTTCATTGTAGAAATCAGCGTTCATGTATGATGTCAGAAATAACATCATGCATGATAGAATAATAGCATTTTATATTAATAAGTTAATGAGAGAGCCATTTACTGTTCGTTTCTGAGGAAAATAGCTAGAAGATTTCCTTTGACCTATATTAAATTTGCCAATAATGTGAAATTATGTCTTATGTTGATAATAAGTAATAATAATGTATATTAAATAATATCTTTTTTACGTTAGGAATGGCATTCCAAATAAATCTTTAATCTGTTATGTTCATAGGAATAAACCATTTCTGAATAGACAGATTGTTATTGACTTATGATAATAAAGAGTGTTGAGTCTTCCATAAATCCGGTTAAACCTACTTTTATCATATTAACCCAGAAATAACGAACTACCAATATCTGACTAGTATACATCTAGTATCACTCTTTACTCAAACTCTACGATATCAAACACAGAAGTAGAGCAGAATAAAATACTCAAATATACATGTATAATATATCATTTATAGAGAGTCTGCTCTAAATGTGACTTTATGAACGAATCTAGATAACTCACCCGATAACGGATGATTTGTGGAGATTGGAGTTGTATTCTTTGCCTCAAGATAATGTTCAAAAATTGATAAATATAAACAGTGATGGCGATTCTAGTCTTGTGAAGTGTAATGGTATTTATCGACTGACCTAAATAATGTCTCTAGCGATGACTTATATAAAGGATAAAAATACGAGCCTTATCTATTGCTACACTAGTATTTCCACAAGTAGCACAGTTTCGCTGGAACGAAAACGAGGTTGAGTACTTCCTCGTTGTATAAAATTCAGGGATTTAATTTCAAACAAAATTATATTTCACGTTGTTCATTTAACGACAATATTTCATTGAGACACCAAAGTAGCACATTATTGGTCATATCCTGAATCTGTAATGGAATGGAATTGTTTCGTGAGTGTAGGATGTATTTTCAACATTTCATATCCTGAAGAAGTCTTCCCGAGGTTATATATCCCAGATGTGACAAATGCAGAAATTAAACAAGACATTCACTATTTATGTTACACGACTTATGAATATTTTCCCATAATTGAAGAAAATACACCTTTATTGGTGTTTTTCTCACAACCGACATGTTGTTGTTAATACTTGAACAAGTCAAGTCAAGTAAAGACAAATATCTGTTATTATACTGACAAGTGCATACAGAGATCATCACGATAACAAAATAGGTAATAACGTACATCCGGCCTTACAGGCTTATTGGTCAGTTACATATATCTGACTGAATTTGATAACAAGTGTTACCTGCATTTTATTTCTTCAAAAGAGAGCTTCTCTTGTTCCATATAACATTTACAAAATTGGCAAAATTATGATTGGCATTCTTCATAATAAACATAAATTTATCAAATGTGTTTTAAAGTTTGAAATTTAGACATTTATATGAAAGTTTCAGGTAGAAGTTTTCTCTTTCTGCTCAACAAAACCTTCCTCACAAATTCAGTTGGAGCATACCACATCTCAATTTGGCAATTAGGGATCGTTCACATTGGTTAATTACTAGATTTATATAAAGTTCCATTTCATAATTGGATTTCGGGGTAAATTACTCATTGCTTGGTGGAGGGTGTAGCTATTTTTAAACCGCTTATAATCATTTTAACACAGGTATGCCGGTTCGTACTGGGTTAAGTTATATAAATAATTAGTTCAAAACTTTTAATTTTCAACTGAAATGCTTTGAACTAATTATTTATAAGTAATTATTTTTAATGTTGACAACAACTCAAATATTTCCACATTCTATCAGTAGGCGCTTTTATAGTTGATGGGGGGGGGGAGTAGTTATATAGATAGACAAACATATTGATAGTTAGTTAGATAGATGGATAATTAGATAGGTAGCTAAATATAGATAGGTTTAGAGATAAATACAGAAAAGAATCAGAGAGGGGAGATAGATGGATAGAGAGTTAGAGAGGAAAAATAGCTAGGAAGAAAGAGAGAGATGTTTCTGTTTAGAGATCTTCAAATATATTTTCCAATTTAGTCGCAAGCTTTATATGTATAGCCTATGGACAATAACCAGACATATAATTCTAAAGTATTAGCCACTGTACGTTCACAGAAACGGGTGGAAATAATACCAAAGAACTGCATATTCTTCGTATATTGATAATATCTTGTTATTGTGTGTTTTTATTTTTGTTTCTGAGAAGATATTTGTCATAAATGTAAATATTAAGCAGTACATGCTATACACACAAACTGTCGGATTGTGAGCTGTATATTTATTGTAATTAATTTTTATTTCAATTAATGCGACATTTAATGAGCATCGATTCTTTGTATTTCTCCGACCAGTAATTAATTTATAATTTTTAATGTTACGCGCGCGCACACACACACACACACACACACAAACACACACACACACACACACACACACACACACACACACACACACACACTGGTGAGACATTACACATGTCTCAGCAAGAAAAGTCGCCACTCTGGATTCAGTCCCCTGAAGAAACGTCCAGAGTTTGAATTCACGGTTCGAAATTCTCTGTGCCTGTGCCTTATTATACACAGCTAAAACACACACACACACATACATACACACATACACACATACATACACACACACACACACACACATATATACGTGATCATTAGTTAATCTGTCACAGTTTTTGTATATGAAATACGATCGAGATAAGAGTTCCAGATTCTGGCATTTACCAAAGTTATTAATCCTTACTATAATGGAGGATCTGAATGTCTAGTCATGATTAACTTGAAATCCATACACTTAGTCAGATATCCAGGTTTCCAGTTTCTGCCATACATAATTGAATAAATTACTTGTGGCTGATGATTACAAGGTAATATCTGTCTTTGCATTGAGACAGTATTTGTGAAATTTGACTCTCTTCCGTTCATATTCCTATCACGTGATATAAGGTGTTTTTCTTGAAGTCAGTTTTTATTGATGCCAGATAAACAGATCTGGATGTCTCGAGGGATAACATGATTTATGAAACTTCTGTCATAAACGTTTCCTTTCTGAGATAACGTTCTAAAAATATAAATCTGACAAGACTACGGTCCTCCATCCAATAACCAAGAAGACAAATCAGAATAATAATACACAAACATGAGATCATCAAGAGACAAAAACCATAAAATAAATCAAATTAGATGAAGTGCTAAAATATCATTTATCATGATTAATGGTTGATTTAAAGAAACGAACATTATGTGCTGAATACAGTTTCAAATAACAAGAATTACTGTCTAAAATGTCCGTTCTTGGTTTCAATTCTTAATGAATGATCGTTTTCAAAGTATTATATTGGATTTATGCTATTCTATAAAGGCTAACACCAAAGAAACATCATACTTTCATATTCTAGGAGCCCTAGATGACATCTTATTGGAATAAACTTTCGATATTGACACAATCCGACGTTTCTGCGACAGAGTTAGATTATTAGAGAGATGTTATAACTATAAATAAGAAATGAGATGGCATCTCAAGGAGATTATTTGTCTAAGTAGGATTAACTTTTGCCATTAGTAGATCATTAGAAGCAAACTGCTCTATGATTGTGTCATCATCGAATTGCAGTTTATCTTGTTTGATTAATGACATTGTGTCTAGATAATTACAATGCCTCGATGACAAATAAATTGTTTTAAATTTCGTTTCCAAATCTCATTATTTTGTGTTTTGTGCTCAAAGTACAATTTTCATTTTTGCCAAAGAACAATCAAGAATAATCCAGGAACAAATATTCGAATCATAAAATAATAAATAATGCGAATGAAAAATCTCTTAAATATCCCCAAACTCCAACAACAACAAACTAAAACAAACAGAAGCTCTATAACATGCCACAAATGATTTATTAATCATTTGTTGATTAATTCTTTTTTACAGAATGGATTTCTTTTTACTAAATAACGGCGATATTTAGTAACTTCCTGTGATTGTATTAAACATTTGTGAAACTGTAGAGGTCTGGAATTATTAAATGTTTTTTATGATTACAATATCATTATCATTACACATAAATACATTACTTGTGATGTATGATCGGCAATCATCGCCTAAAAATTGTTTTCTTTCGCGTGTCGGCAGAAGGCTAAGGCAATTAATAACATCTTATGGCTCGTTACATCTTTTATAAATATGATCAATTTTCATTAACAGTAAAAGATTCAATTTTCTTTGATATTGGTGATTAATAGATAGTGTAACTTGGACATATCAGAACGTAGAAAAACTGTCAATCATGTCATAATTGATATAGTTTTAGAGACTTTAAAATATTACATCTATTTACTTTGGCATTAATTTGTACTGAGACAACCAACTGTTATTTGACCTTTTAATCGTGAACTTTTAATGCGCATGTGTAATGTGTTATAATTTCTAAAGAAAACATTGACTTTCTCTAATGATTTGTAATTGTTTACCATTACATTTCCCTGCACTGCTAGTAAATAAATAATAATATATATATATATATATATATATATATATATATATATATATATATATATATATATATATATATTATGACATTGGATATAATCCCTCTTTTCAAATCCTATTATCATAACCTTATCGTTACTAAGTAAATTAGACTTCCCTAATAGTACCTTGTCCATTACCCAGTATGTCACATTATTCCAACTTGTCAACTTGATGTAGTAATAAGTGATGGTCACTGAGATTATGTCCATGTCCAACCTTATCTATAAATTATGTAAATGAAAACAACTGTCAGATTCCATGAGAGGAATAATGACCCCCTCCTCCTTCTCATTTCCATCTCCCTCTCTGTATGCCTGCACCCTCTCTCTTTCTGACTCATGATATATCCTGCATCAGAAATTAATTAGACAATAGATTGACCCTATTTATTTATCGTCAGCGGTGATCACAGCTGAGACATAAGGCCGAGCAGCGGTGATCACAGTTGAGACTTAAGGCCAAGCAGCGATGATCACCACTGACACATAAGGCCGAGCAGCGGTGATCAGAGCTGACACTTAAGGCCGAGCAGCGGTGATCACAGTTGAGACTTGAGGGCCGAACAGCGGTGATGATAGCTGAGACTTAAGGCCGAGCAGCGGTGATCACTACTGAGACATAATACCGAGCAGCGGTGATCACAGTTCAGACTTAATTAATAATTTCGTTTATGATCATTGTACCTGTCAGCTTCTAAAAGGCTTCCCATGATACCTTTCTCGAGTAGCGACATCCACGTTCATATTGCTCTCATCGTTGTTATCAGAAACATCAATAAAATAGATAATTATTCCATATTTACCTTCTCGATTGCGATAATTGACAAGGATATTTAGAACCATTTTTATTTACAAGTTTTCCGAGTTTCAGACAATTCATTGATAATATATCGGACTAAGCTTATATATTAAGCTCGTCTAATATTTTCTAATGAATGGCATTTATTTATTAAATTAATAAAATCCCAGAACTATAATTGTAGGAAGTATTCTTCGATCAACTCTGAGTTTAAAATCTGAGTGTTTCGTTTAATTTCTGTGATGTTGGTGATCAAACAAAATGTCGTACTTTTAGTCATGGTCGTGTTATATCAAATATATGGATATTATTGGTAATTATCAAACGCTCGGGAAACATGTGATAGAAAACATGTTTTACGGCAAGAAGAATCCGGTCTCTGTACGTGTATGTTCGTGTGTT
Source organism: Paralvinella palmiformis (assembly GCA_025642065.1). Lineage (NCBI taxonomy): Eukaryota > Metazoa > Annelida > Polychaeta > Terebellida > Alvinellidae > Paralvinella > Paralvinella palmiformis. Next base: position 90,507 of record JAODUP010000313.1, on the reverse strand, counting down.
AGAGATAAATAGATAGTTAGATAGATAATTAGGCAGACAGGCAGGCAGGCGGGTAGGCAGGTAGGCAGGCAGGCAGGCAGGTATGCAGACAGGCAGATAGACAAACATCCAGACATATATATATATATATATATATATATATATATATATATATATATATATATATATAGAGAGAGAGAGAGAGAGAAGAGAGAGAGCGATGACGAGAGAGAGAGAGAGAGGAGAGAGAGAGAGAGAGCGATGACGAGAGAGAGAGAGAGAAAGAGAGAGAGAATACAGTTCAGATTTGTACTGTTTTAATTGAAATTAGCAAGTTTTCATGTGATATTAAGATAATTTATGATATATTTTAGTGAGTAATTTATTGTTTTGTTTAGTTTCAATGTTGGTCTCACTTCCGGCTAGCGACTGTTCCATGTAGAAATGAGTTAATTAGTTGAACTATCCGACAGACACACGCACTATTGGGATTTGATACCAGGATCTGAAGCCCATCCTCCCTTTTAGTACGATCATTTGGGTAATATCTTAGAACAGTATCTTATGTCCTAATTACACTTTTATCTGACGTGTAGAATCCCAGGATACACGACCATTTACTAACATCAATACTATTAGATAGTCGACCATGACAAAGAAAGGATGCTATACTTTGAAATCTATGGTCATATTCATGATTAAACAAACCAAAAATATATATATATATATATATATATATATATATATATATATATATATATATATATATATATATATATATTGAGACAGAGACTTTGAGACAGAAACTTTGTAATTCGAAGAAATGGTTGTAATAATATACATTCAGCATTTTTAATCGGCCGTCGATTATAATGTAATGGCATAAACATCATGTTCATCAATTTTAATGAACATTTTAATATATCCTCCCCTAAACGCAATGAGTAGATAAAGTTATCAGGTAAATAATTATGGCTAAACAGGCTGATTGAGATTCAGTTAAGTATATTAGTAATAAATATATTTGATGAACATAATCGACTTTATTGTATTTTAGCCGTACGAAAATGCGATAATTAATATTAGTACACTGTCTCAATTAATTGTCCATCTCCTTATATAGTCCACCACAAAGTAAATAACAACACCAACACGTGATCACATACTTCAACTGGTCCAGGTTGTTAAAATAAAGGAGTAACGTTTATTCTTTATCATTGTTTGATACAGACATCACCCACAGCCTGATCACAAGTAACAACTCTTGGTTAATGACAAAAATATAAGTATTCCTCTATAAGAGGAGTATATTGCTGTCTGTGATTAAAATTCGACATATTTACGATCGTGGTCAGGTACACCGATAGTCCAGTGGTTGGAACCTCAAGATTCGGGTTCGAATTTGATTCACGTTTCTGCTTGTTGGATGTATATTTAAGGAATCTCTCCCTCTCGACCTTATGTCTCAGTTGTGATCACCACTGCTCGGCCTAGTGTATCAGCTGTGATCACCGCTGTTAGGCCTTATGTCTCAGCTGTGATCACCGCTGCTCGGCCTTATATATCAACTGTGATCACTGTTGCTCGGCCTTATGTCTCAGCAGTTATCACCACCGAGGCTAAATAAATGGAGTCACTCTATTGTCTAATTATTACTTTTGTAGATGATGGAACGTATGAATAAATAATGGTTAGGAACAACAATTAGGTACATCCTATATATAATATTAACTCAACAATATATCATGTCTTATGGGATTAGGAACGATATTAGTTTCTGACATAGGATATATGAGCCATTAATAGAGACAGATTGAGAATGAGAGAGGGGGGGGGGTCATTATTCCTCTCATGGAATCTGACAGTTGTTTTCAATTACATAATTTATAGATACGGTAGGACGAGGACATAATCTCAGTGACCATCACTTATCATTTTGGGAAGATATCCATCGAAGATAATTAGTTTATTTCCTGGTTTAAGATTGTCAGTGACATGACAAATCTGTGGAACCAAATATATTATCTCTTCTTCCTCGAAATGGACATCGATATCGCGGGATCACATTGACATTTGGAGACGGATGATGTAAAGATTGTGTCTTTATTTAACTATCAGAAGGTCTACATCAAGTTGACAAGTTGGAATAATGTGACATACTGGGTAATGGACAAGGTACTATTAGGGAAGTCTAATTTACTTAGTAACGATAAGGTTATGATAATAGGATTTGAAAAGAGGGATTATACCCAAGGACAAAGTGTATATATATATATATATATATATATATATATATATATATATATTTAAAATTTATTTCTAGCAGTGCAGGATAAGTTACTGACACAGAGATCACAAATCATTGGACAAAGTCAATGTTTTCTTTAGCAATGATAACACATTACACATGCGCATTTAAGTTCACGATTAAAAGGTCAAATAACAGTTGGTTGTCTCAGTACAAATTAATTCCAAAATTAAATAGATGTAACATTCTAAAGTCTCTAAAACTATATCAATTATGACAAGATTGACAGTTTTTCTACGTTCTGATATGTCCAAGTTACACTATCTATTAATCACCAATATCAAAGAAAATTGAATCTTTTACTGTTAATGAAAATTGATCATATTTATAAAAGATGTAACGAGCCATAAGATGTTATTAATTGCCTTAGCCTTCTGCCGACACGCGAAAGAAAACTATTTTTAGGCGATGATTGCCGATCATACATCACAAGTAATGTATTTATGTGTAATGATAATGATATTGTAATCATAAAAAACATTTAATAATTCCAGACCTCTACAGTTTCACAAATGTTTAATACAATCACAGGAAGTTACTAAATATCGCCGTTATTTAGTAAAAAGAAATCCATTCTGTAAAAAAGAATTAATCAACAAATGATTAATGAATCATTTGTGGCATGTTATAGAGCTTCTGTTTGTTTTAGTTTTTTGTTGTTGGAGTTTTGGGATATTTAAGAGATTTTTCATTCGCATTATTTATTATTTTATGATTCGAATATTTGTTCCTGGATTATTCTTGATTGTTCTTTGGCAAAAATGAAAATTGTACTTTGAGCATAAAACACAAAATAATGAGATTTGGAAACGAAATTTAAAACAATTTATTTGTCATCGAGGCATTGTAATTATCTAGACACAATGTCATTAATCAAACAAGATAAACTGCAATTCGATGATGACACAATCATAGAGCAGTTTGCGTCTAATGATCTACTAATGGCAAAAGTTAATCCTACTTAGACAAATAATCTCCTTGAGATGCCATCTCATTTCTTATTTATAGTTATAACATCTCTCTAATAATCTAACTCTGTCGCAGAAACGTCGGATTGTGTCAATATCGAAAGTTTATTCCAATAAGATGTCATCTAGGGCTCCTAGAATATGAAAGTATGATGTTTCTTTGGTGTTAGCCTTTATAGAATAGCATAAATCCAATATAATACTTTGAAAACGATCATTCATTAAGAATTGAAACCAAGAACGGACATTTTAGACAGTAATTCTTGTTATTTGAAACTTTATTCAGCACATAATGTTCGTTTCTTTAAATCAACCATTAATCATGATAAATGATATTTTAGCACTTCGTCTAATTTGATTTATTTTATGGTTTTTGTCTCTTGATGATCTCATGTTTGTGTATTATTATTCTGATTTGTCTTCTTGGTTATTGGATGGAGGACCGTAGTCTTGTCAGATTTATATTTTTAGAACGTTATCTGAGAAAGGTAAAGTTTATGACAAAGCTTTCATAAATCATGCTATCCCTCGAGACATCCCGATCTGTTTATCTGGCATCAATAAAAACTGACTTCAAGAAAAACACCTTATATCACGTGATAGGAATATGAACGGAAGAGAGTCAAATTTCACAAATACTGTCTCAATGCAAAGACAGATATTACCTTGTAATCATCAGCCACAAGTAATTTATTCAATTATGTATGGCAGAAACTGGAAACCTGGATATCTGACTAAGTGTATGGATTTCAAGTTAATCATGACTAGACATTCAGATCCTCCATTATAGTAAGGATTAATAACTTTGGTAAATGCCAGAATCTGTAACTCTTATCTCGATCTATTTCACGTATTTCATATATAAAAACTGTGACATATTAACTAATGATCACGTGTATATGTGTGTGGCTTCGTGTGTGTGTGTGTGTGTGTGCGTGTGCGTGTGTGCGTGTGTCTGTTTGTCAGTATGTGTATGTGTGTGTGAGGGTTGAGGCGATTACAGGACCACGGTAATCGATTACGATTACGATTACTTGAGAATACCAAGATTACGATTACATTAATTATGACTGTAATCAATCACTATATACCCAGTTACATATATACTTCCGATATAAATATGCTACAGTGTTTACATGTCGCTTTATAAGAATCAGACTCACTTTCTGGTGTGTTCCCGATATGAACATGAAAAGAGACTTTGATGCCATTGTAAAACGTTAATTTATTTTAATATTTCTGAGATCGATATTCACCGTATAGCAAAGGAGCAAGTAATTCATTTGTCATGAATGCACAAGTATTTATAGAGATAACTAAGATTAGTGCAAACTGAGATTAGTGCAAACTGAGATTAGTGCAAACAATATCAGTATAATTATTTGAATATATATTTAATAACGAAATGCATCATGTTTGGCGTGACTATAGCCAGGTAAGGTCTATATAATAAATAAGATAATTAGAATATTGTCAAAGCCCCAACCTGACCCCCTTCTGTAACGTGACCACCTCTGTCAATGGACCACCCTTTGAGAGTCTTAAATTATTGCCATGCCTTAAGTTATATTTTTCTTCTATAACTCGGCCACCTCCCAAATCCACATTTTGACCTTTGACCTCTGTCTAATGCCCATGTTTGTCATCCTGTATGACGAGCGGGGGCCTTGTTTGCTTGTGTTTGGGGAGCATCTCCATACGTAATTGCTGGTCGTGTAACTAGTTTGGCCTTAAGTGTGAAAACAACAAGAGTTCATCTGAAATGCCTCTATATTAACTATAACAGCGGCAACATCTGAAGCAGTGTTTCAACATACTAAACCATATATCTGGGATGATACAACACGACAAATAATAAAAGATCTTGTGTAATCGTGAAAGTAATTGCTGATTACGATTAAATTTGGAAATGGATATAACGATTACGATTACTGGAGATCATGTAATCTATTACAATCGATTACAATTACTTATTACGATTATCACAACCTTGTGTGTGTGTGTGTGTGTGTGTTTTAGGTTACAAATAATAAAGGCGTGGGTACAAGTGTTCGTGATGTTTATAATTATTACAGAATTATGACCAAACGACCACTGCCTTAATAGAAAAGAACATACAAAAGTACATATATATTATGATAATAATCTTAATACAACCGACAAATAGCAATATTTTCATCCAGTCCAAATAACACGACTAGTTTCGGTTGTAAACAAATCTGTATCAAGTGCACGTGTCCAAATATTTACTTTGCCAGCAATATTTATACCATAATTTGTTCCAATTTTTCTTTCATAGCTGTAAAGATGCCAAAACACACATATTAATAAGTGTGCGTGCTGAGATTTGACTGCTGTCAGTAAATGAATGTTTGTTGCAGCTTCGGTTGAGATCCACTTCAGGAAATATTGCTTTGTTTTACTAACGTAATTACTAGCCCTGATAATTTTGTAATTGGGTTTAAGTTGCTTTACTGGAGATGTGTTTATAGAAAACCTATTGAGAGCTCCAGGAGACATTGTTTAATATCACGTTTTTTTTAACATTTTGCTAGAATCCAAGGAGCTAGCTAGATTTTTGTGTTTAGAATTAGCGATAATGATTCTATATTCATCATCATTCAGCACTTCTTTTTGTTGGAGAATTTTATAATATTTTTTAATTATTCTTGCTGCTATGTTAGCCGTTTTTGAAAATGGCATCACAAATGGGACTACGTCCACATTTTCTATTGGGTTTATAACATCTTCATATCTTTTCTTATTAAGACTTGCCGATTAATCTATTTATCTTGTCTTGAGTGTATGAACATGTAGTAGGTATCTGCTCAATCGGAATTAAATCATAATCGTCTAGAGATGATTCGGACATGTCTTTATTTATCTGCGTATGTTCTAGAAGATACGTGAATAACGCAGAAGACTTCTCTTTTGAATTAATCGCATATCTGTGGCCATTCATTCTAACCGGAAGTTCGCCATTACTCTCGCCTACATACTGTTTAGAGCAGTGTAAACATTCACAGACATATATTATGTTACCTTTTTAAATAGTTCCTTTTGCATAATTAATGAGACCATATCTGCCACACTTCATCAAAATCTTTAATTTTTGAACAAATTAAAACAAACTGAGATTTGAGACTTCAGAATTCCTTGAAATGTATGTTTAGGGTGAAAGGAATCCTTATGCAAGAGTTGATGCGTGTGTCTGTCGGTTTAAAGAAGACTTTTTTAATAATCCATTTTCATTTTCTGTATCTTTAAGTATGGTTGTATCCAATAAATAAATTTTCTGCTTATTTAATGTAGCTTTAAATCTAATCGGTGGTTCGTGATTATTTAAACTATCTAAATATCCACGAAAAGCCTTTTCTCTGTGGGGCCACACCATAAATATATCATCTAAATAACGATAGTATATATGCGGTTTTAAAGGAGGCCTTATATAAAGCACAACTGAATTAGAATGATGATTTCTGGAGTTTGTAGAATGACCAAGGAATTGATGGTTCTTTCCGTAAGATCTGCCAGTGCTAGTTTTAACAGGGTAACTCCGGTTCTTGACTCTTTCTGTTACTGTAGCTTCGCGGCATTTTTTGAAGTTATAAGATGTGTATTGTGTTCCACAATCACTAACAACAATATCAAAGAGATGGCAGTAATGGTCGACTGTTGTCAGGTAGTTTTTATCTCTGAGAACAGATCAGTACCTACTTTCCCAAATGGACGGCTAGGTACTGGAGACATGTGCAGGGTTTCAGGCGTTGCTTTTCACAGTAAGAGGCACAATCATCAAATATATAATCCTGAACAGTGAGCTCATCGCGATAATTGTAACACGAAACGATGGACTGTGGTGTTTGAGTTCGTTGATTTGACCATCCATTCATTATGATGTTCTTTAGTTCACGCATGGTTGGATCACATTGTGTAGCACAACGTACATCATTCAGACGGTGATCCTTAATACTGAGTAGTGACACGTTATTTACAGAGACTAGTTTTTCCACTGATTTATCATGAAGAAGTGCTAGTGACAATGTGTCTGCCACAGGAATAGACTTTCCTCGACTGATATCATAGTATGAAATTGTAATGGTTTGAACGTAAAAGTAGCGATTATAAACGCTTAGGTGCCTTGCACAATGGCTTTAACACAATTGATTCCAATGACTTGTGATCTGTTATGATGCATGTATCATGACCATTTGTGTAATAGTGAAATTTGTCCAGACAAAAGGTAATAGCAAGCATTTCTTTTTCTATTTGCGTATAGCACCATTCACTTTCAGTTAATGATCGACTTGCATATGCTATTGATTTGCTTTCCTGTAATAGAGAGGAACCGAGACCATACTCACTAGCATCATTTGTAAGTATTAGGTCCTTATGTGGATCATAGTAGGCGAGAACAGGAGTATTTGTGATAAGTCTTTTCACGCGGTCTAATGATTCCTGTTGAGATTCAGACCACACTCAGGGTACCTCTTCCTTGGTGAGCATGTGTAGTGGCTGTAGACATCAGACAAGTTAGGGAGAAAATTAGCAAGATAGTTCACCATTGCTTTGATCTAATCAATGTCGTATTTAAGACCATTTTTAGAGACGAGATGACCCGCGAACACGATTTGTCCAATCATAATTGCAGTTTTGATTTGTGCGACTTAATGCCAGTCTCTTGGCATCGTTTGAGAAACAACTGATGGTGCTTTTCAGTGGTGTTCGCGTGAATTAGCACATCATCTACTATACAAGTTACCCCAGGCAATCCTTCTAATGCATCTAGAAGTTTCTTCTGAAGTATATCCGCAGAAGAACAAGTTCCGAATGGTAGACGGCACCGTCTGTAACGACCAAAAGGTGTTTGGAATGTGGTTAGTAAGCTGGACTCTTTATCCAGCACCACATGCCAGTACTCAGAAGAGAGGTCGACAGGAGAGAAGACGCGAGATTGCCCTATCTGATGTAGAGTCTCATCGAGAATAAGCAATGTATAGTGTTCGCGTAAGAGAGATTTGTTCAGCTCGCGAGGGTCAATACATACCCTCACCGCTCCTGTATCCTTCAAAGTGATTACTAGCTGGTTTACCCACAGGACGTTCGTGATCTCCAAATGATGATGAGTTCCCAATGTGCCTATTGTTGATGCATCAAACACGTCATCATAGTTATTACTGATATCCACTGCCGCAATCTTGTCGAAGTTTTCTGCATTTACTGTTATCAACTGCATCTGTTTTGAAGCACGATAACCAAGTAAAGGCACAAACTCACCCTCAAATACAACAAAGTTCACAGAATAGTTTTGAAAGATAACGCTACATTGTTCCACATTTTCTTCAAATTGTTGGATATGTTACTGGCATATTTTGATGTCAACATATTTACAGGGGACCCGGTATCAATTTGGAAAACAATATTTTCCTGTCCCATGACCATACGACATTTGATAGTTTTGTAATCTTTTGAAGTGTTGTCGATGGAATAAATCCACTCCTTACTTGACGAGTTGTCAGTGACAAGATGGACCCTCTTGTCAACTCTTCTATCGCTTTTCTTGAGATACTTGACAGTAAAGTGGCTCTTTTGTTTGCACAGGTTGAACATTCTTCCTTCTTCATTCTGTGTTTATTGTTGCAGTATTTGCATTCCCGTTCTTGAGTGTTGTAATCTTTTGAAAGTTCCTTTGATATTGTTTCGGCCTTGCACCTATATCCCACCAAACTCTTAACCTTATAAACAGTTTCAGGCATAAGTGATCGCGCATGAGAGATAGCATTTTCGGCTGCGTTCCTCCAGTAACACGGCTTGGGTGTCCGGATTTCGAACTCCCAGAACTATTCGATCTATTCGCACTATGGACGTAATACAGTTGTCACAGTATTGGCATGTTTTAACTAAACACTATATATTGGCTAGGAAATACTCAAATCTTTCATCCTCTTGTTGTACTCTCCTGTTAAATACATATCTTTCATAGGTAATGTTTATATCGCCCTCTATATATATATCCCTCATCTCCTATTGTGTGTAACAGCAATCCTGGCAATGCCCTTGGGTGAGTAGTTAAGTTGGTTATTATGGCATAATGTTCAAATATTTGTTTGTTAATTTTCCAATTTTCACCGACATTTGTCCCTACATTGAGTGCTCCAGAGGGACCTATACCTGTAACAGGCCTAACAGGTAGTTGAGCCGTGACAACAGGAGTTTGTCAAGTCAAACCAACACAGATGTAACCAAATCAACACAATTGCAGGAATTACCTTTGAGTGTAACTCTTCAATATTTACCGTTGTGCATATCAACTAGTGATCGTGCTAATCAGTTTTATTTATTCTATCAAACTAATTGATTGTAGTACATTTATTTAGCATTCTAATAAGTACTTAACCTCGCCTTTAGATTATAGATATGATAAACGACCAATCTAGCTATAATGGATACCGGTGTCATCTTTACTATCATTGGCGTGACACTTCCATAATCAGTTTAGATGTCTAGTTATTATCCATAGACTATACTGATAAAGTTTGCGCCTAAATTAGAAATTAATTTCAAGATTAATAAATAGAAGCTTATCTCTCTTCTACCCCCCCCCCCCCCGTCTCATATCTATCTCTCTATCCATCTACCTCCCACTTTTTCTCTCTCTCTCAGTCTTTTCTCTCTCTCTCTCTCTCTGTCTGTCTGTCTGTCTGTCTGTCTGTCTCCCCCCTCTCTCTCTCTCTCTCTCTATATATATATATATATATATATATCCCGAACTATCTTCCTATCTAACTATCTAATTGTCTATATAACTATCAATAAATGGGTGTATTTGTGTAACTACTCTACCACCCCCCTCTCCTTTCAACTATATACGCGTCTACTGATCCAGTGTTAAGATATTAGTTTTTGTCAGCTGGGTGTTAAATTTGTCAACAGAAAACGATTCAACAATTAGCGATACCACACGATTAATATATATAACCATTTATATGGTTAACTGACCACAAATAACTAAGTTCTAATGAAAGATATCATAATTAATTCAAATGAAAGCTTAATAATATTAGATAATGGCTTGTACAAATCTGGGATATGTAACCTCGGAAATACTTCTTCAGGAAATAAAATGTTGAAAATACATCCTACGCTCACGAACCATTCCATTTCATTCCAGATTCTGGATTCGAGTAGGAATGTTCTCCTTTCCCCATCGGTGTCTCAATGAAATATTGTCGTTAAGTGACCAGCGTGAAATATCATTTTGTTTCAAATTAACACAAGCAGGAATCACTCAACCTCGTTTTCGTTCCAGCGAAACTGTGCTACTTATGGAAATATCAGTATAGGAATAGAAAAGGCTCGTATTTTTATCCTTTATATAAGTCATCGTTAGAGACATTATTTAGGTCAATCAATAACTGCCATTACACTTCACAACACTAGAATCGCTATCACTGTTTATACTTATCAATTTTGGAACATTATCTTGAGGCAAAGAATACAACTCCAATCTCCATAAATCATCCGTTATCGGGTGAGTTATCTAAATTTGTTCATCGCTTATCGATAAATATGGTCTTCATCATATTTAGAGCAAACTCTCTATAAATGTATACATGTATATTTGAGTATTTTATTCTGCTCTACTTCTGTGTTTGATATTGTAGAGTTTGAGTAAAGAGTGATACTAGATGTTTACTAGTCAGATATTGGTAGTTCGTTATTTCTGGGTTAATATGATAAAAGTAGGTTTAACCGGATTTATGGAAGACTCAACACTCTTTATCATCATAAGTCAATAACAATCTGTCTATTCAGAAATGGTTTATTCCTATGAGCATAACAGATTAATGATCTCTTTGGAGTCCTATTCCTAACGTGAAAAGGTATTATTTGACTTATACCCTTCATTTGCATTCATAGAATATCGGAAGAATTGGACGGCTAACAGGAACTTACAGTATCATATTTCATGATAGACTTTATATGTATGAAGTGACAGGAAAGTGGCACAGAACAATTGTTTACTGATGAAGAGTAAATATGGCATGATAATGAGTATGTTGTGTGCATTGTATCCACCTATGAACCCACTTAAGGAAAAATATAATAAATTATTAACAGGAATAATTGCCAGAAATTAGTTCAAATTATGACTTTCATGAAAGTAGCATTTTTATAAAAAATGGGTATTGGTTTTCTCTTTTTGCGATATATATATATATATATATATATATATATATATTTTTATGAACTAATCTATTACAGTTTTATAACTAATATATTTATTGACATATGATTTTAACATACAGGTAGTCCTAATGATGAGAAAATAGCCCATTGAAATTACATCACATTCATTATTTTTATTCCCTCATAAATGAGTCTCGAATCAGATGACTTCTACTTCTCAGTATTATACCTACCTATTAATAACGTTAAACAATTACTGTTATTCACCTTAATTTAACCAAATTATGTATATTACTTATTTCGGTATATTCATTATAACATTCTGAGAAGTGTCCAGTACTCAATCTAAACAAACAATCAACTCGTTCATAGTTTTCGTCCTTAACGTTGTCCTTTCTGGCAGATACAGAAATAGATCGACATTTATTGAAACAGATGAGCATTAATCAAAGTAATGTTTTACAGATCTTTCCATTTCCTTTATTTTTAATGATCAGAAGTAATTTGATATAAATCACATGTAATATATTAATAGATGGGTGACGTTGTGACCAGTCAATTATTAACTTTAAAAAAATAGTACAATTTGGAAACTGTCAAAACAATTTATTAAAAAATACTCTACGTGTTTCGTTTAAAGCACAGAAATATCAATATATCTGAGATAGAGAAAATTTGGACAATGTCACATTAATGACACATTTAAGACTTGATTTCTTATATTTTAGCTCCTCGAATTTACATTCCAGATGATGATGATCGATGTTTTACGGCCACTTTTGTGCACAAGGTGGGCTAAATGGGCCGAATGTACATTCCAGAAAAATCCATAACAATAAACACATAACGGGACAGTTGAGGAAATATATTTGCCCAATTAGAGTACCGTTGCCGTTTCTATAGATCGTAATTGTTTATTTTACACGCTGTGACAACGATTTCTTCAAAAGTGCAACATGAAATATATTTACTCAGAAGAATAACGTTATTCAGCAATAAACATATACGAGTTCATTCACTCTACATAATTGATTACACCCGAAATCCGCCAAAGTTAGATATTCCCGGAATTAAGACCCAGTCTGAATGTATTCTGGATGCTCTCTGATATATGTGAAGTACCTTGGGATAAAGTGAACTTAAGCATTCGGAGATCAGATGGATTGAACTGTTGACATCATAATGGCTGACTAACAGTCATTATCAACATGTTACACATCTTTATAAAAATCAGACATCTATTGTTAGTCTTATATTATGATGATCTGAAGACTGATACTGTCCTAGAATGATCAATAACATTGGCTTGAGGACAATCTGGATTGATGTGTTTTAAAGTACATGTATAACATCTGTGGTCTGTCGTGGTCAACTCCGAAATGGTCCCGGAATTATATGGCTTTGTTCTTTCGTCATTAAACAATCATGTCTTGAGGAATTCCCTTCATGCCAACAGCTTACAGCTGCAGCTGGACCTAGTGCTCACCCATGATGTACAAAGGTCAGGTCTTTGAGTGGAGGTTATTATTTACACCTTAATTTGGAAGATAACGCGAGGCCATCTTTTGACATTGAATGTGGCTACCTTTATCTCAGTATCTGTCTGAGAGATCAGTTAAATTTATCTGTAATGGTTATTTGTGGGCCACCAAATATTTAATAAGAACTCGTTTTACATATGATTATGATATATTCATATAGTTATGTAGGCTAAACATCATATTTAAACTTGTTTTGTTGTTGCAAATTTCACTTCATTCATTATATCAAATTACGTCTTTTATAATGGAAATTGGCTAAGTAACGCCAAATTTTGGTATTTTATCTTATTTCAGTATCTTATTTGAAAACAAAGATCGCATATATATGACTATGATATTATAACATTATAGATTTATTTATTTATTTGAACATGTGAAAAATTCTCAAACCGCGAATCGCAGCTAGTAGAATATGTCCTTCTTCTTTATAAACGTTTATGAAAATGTAAATTGTGTTGTCAAATTGTTGACAACTGGTTAATAATTGCCTACATTAATAATGATGGCCATATTCATTACATATATATATTATCTCTCCATTATGATCGACTGGCACTATCAGCTATATGAGACCACATCACAGGCTCACTAGCTACAGGCTGTTGAGGAAGGCAGTACTAGGCCAAGCCATCTAACAGGTTATCTCTACGTCATGTTACCTAACCAATACGTCATGGTTTATGTGATTAGGAGTGATCACTGTATGTGATGCAGGATATATTATAAACATCAAGTTAACTCAGGTCTTCTTTGGGCGGCGGCTAAACAATGTGGCTTATTCCCGTGGATGAGTTTCCTGTGAGAGGCGATTACTGGATGTTCGCCTCTCATTGGTTATATCTGATTGGATTAAGATCCGTTTTACTACACCTTCTGTGCCTAGAGTATCTCGTCCAGGTAAGTCAACTTACTATAAATAATTATCATATCAAACATTTTGGCGAGACCTTACACTTTGATTTCTTTAATAAAAGAAGTTGAGCTGATTATTAAATGTTAATTTCATTATTTGGATTATAACATTCAACAGCAAATGTATCACGTTTTAGGAATTAGTTTTACACACACGTACGCACACACACATACAGGCACGCACACAAACAAACAAACACACACACACACACACACACATATATATATATATATATATATAACATTTTGTTTTTAGATTAATATATGTACAGTTGTATTTAGATTTATGAAGGTAGGTTTCGAAGGATGTTTAGATATGTTGATGTTCTGTGCCTGTTGCCTCTTACTATGTACCCTAAAACACACACAGTGACACACAAAATAACAGACAGACGCACACACATAGTCACACACAGAGCAATAGACATCCACACACAGTTACAAACAGAGTGGCACAATGGCACCTTAAATACACTACTAATTAAAGACTTAAAATTATGATGAAAACATTCGTACGTGAATGTGTTAGAGATGTCTAGAGTAGTATATTTATACTTAGATTACACCTTTTTTGTCGATATTTAAAAAACTAAGAACATCGTGTATCGAACAAACAGCAAATAAAGGTTGATAATCTAGGATAGATGTTGTAGACAAGTTATCTATAATTGTATTAGACGCGCCTCTATATTATAAAATTGCAAAACTATCAATGGCACCTTAAATACATTATTAATTGGAGTATCACCACAGTACGCGATAAAGGTTTGATAACCTCTAACAATTGTAATTTGTTCTGTGACATGTATAGGACAGCTGCCCACTCAACAAATATCAGATGATATCATTGTGTTGACGTCATTACTAACATGTGACATCAGACGGCCAGTATTTTATCTGACATGGTATTTAATTACACGTATGTGGGTTATATGTCTCAGAGCCCAAGCATAGAATTTCTTAACCTAAACTGCTAGACCATCTGACAAATGTCGTACACTACTATTTTAAGCATGAACAGTTAGGTAAGGGAGATTACCTTAATCAAATTACCTAAATAACAACACTAAACTATCCTAGGCTAGATAACACACCTGGTTGGGCCTTAAATAAAACTACCAATGGGAATGACAGGAAGTTGTTTTAGTGGCATCCTATTTCAGGAAGCACTCTATTGATTTGCAGTTCAAAATTGAAAATGATTTGATTTCATCGAGTGACTGTCACAAATAATTTGGGAGTACTTCTCCACAAATATCTGAAAATGGAGATTCAAGTGGCTATTATCAGCAAACATCCTATTTTTATGGGACAGTATAAGTGTAAAGCCAGTACTTACCTCTCTGATCCATGCCTATACTACTTCCAGTTTAGATGACTACAATTCCCTACTTCTGGGACTTTCGGATAAACTGGTCGAAAAGTTGCAATCAATCCAAACTTTCGCCGCTCGGATGGTCACGGGATATCAGACCATGTGTGTCCGATATTGAAGATTCTTCATTGGCTTCCAGTAAATAAGGGAATCCAATTCAAGACATAATTCAGCAGCACATACAAGACACTAAATGGTCAGGCACTGCCAATGTTGACAGAAATGATCCACGAAAAGCTTACCAACAGAACACTTAGATCATCTGATGAACTGATCCTTGCCGAGTATGAAAACAAATTCAAGATCTAGGGACTGAATGCGTTTAATATTTCTTAGCCAACATTATGTAATAAATTTTTTGTTACATTATAAATTATAAATCAGTACTTGTTAATATACTCATCATATTTAGTCATTCTTTTAAACCCGCTCTCTTTATTGTATAGCACCTCAGTTAGTTAACCTGGTTATGGCCTTTGATAAATAAACATTATATATATATATATATATATATATATATGAATTATAAATTTAAATGTTGGAACTAAGATATGAAGATCCTTAAATATAATAATAAAGTATATCACATTATCATAAGCAAAATATGAAATGGTATAATTAATAATTAGGATAAAAACCTTATTACGTGCATTATATTGTTCTAAGTCAGAGTAAGCAGCAACATTGACAGGTGAAGCCTATGTCTTTGATGTTGCTCTAGTGATCACTAATTATTAACTTGTATATTAACTGTTAATCAATAGTAGCATAAGACACGGTATTATGGTGTAATTAAAATAGTTTTTCAAAATTTAGTTAATTATTTGGTGTTTGGTTTAGTTAATTTGATAAAGATATGAATATGTATTATGTAAATATCGACATATATTTCATTCGGGTTTTCTTCAAGTTTTCACGTTTTGTATACTTTGCATATTCACCCCCCATATTGATACTGCCTACATTTAGTATATTCGTGAAGTGGCGTTATAGAATGTCACATCATATATGTATGTAGATTATTACATATAATTTATGTGCGTGTTGATATGATTTTGAATATTTTATGTAGATTATTGAAGAGCACTATCCCAAAACCAACATGGTAATGTACTTTTACTACGTGGACTGTATCATTGAATATAATTAAGCATTTTAGCATGCACTAAATTCAAAATAAGGAAAATATAATAATAGTAATAATAATAACAACAACAACAATAATAATAATTATAATAATAATAATAATAATACCATTAGCAATAATAATAACAATAGCAATAATAACAATAATAATCATAATAATAATAATAACAATAACAATAATAATAATAATAACAATAATAATAATAGCAATAATAATAATAATAATAACAATAATAGCAATAATAATAATAATAACAATAATAATAACAATAATAACAATAATAATAATAATAATAATAACAATATATGCAAATGTAAAACCAGGCAGTCTGATACGTATAAGATTATCCTGAATGGATATTTATCCCAATTGTATATATATAAAATAATAAATAAAGATATCTAGTTATTGATTTTGATGGAAACATCAATCGGACTAAATCTAGGTAGATAATCTCTCGTCAAGAAAATTTTAACAGATTTATCATCGAAACCCATTTTCTAATATAGTCTTAGTGTTAGAAGTTCCATCGACTAGTGCAAAACCAGATGTGAAAAGTAATTACCTTTCATGTTCACTTATCAGCAAACTAATAATAAATATGGATATTATATTGTTTACGTATTTGGATAACCAGATTAGGTTTGCGAATTCCTATTAATATATCATTTAATTTGATTGGGACAAAAAACGCTCGGTTACTGACTATAACTAAAATAGGATTTTTAATAAGAGTTATTTATATTTAAACTTTATTTCATCCATAAATAGAATGAGTCCTGTAGAAAGATTTTAATTAGTTTTAAGCAATGATGATTCACCTGAAGATTGTCTATGGTCTTCTTGAAAAACTAATACTAATTTAAGCTAAATATTAATAATGTTTATAATTTTATAATATTTATAATTAATTAGACAACTTTTTGCACAAATAAATACTACTTTTCAGATGAAATGTTGAACATTATACTAATATGAATCACAGAACTACTAACACTTCTTTGTCAGAACAGTTTAAAATGAAGTTGATCTATTATATAATTAGGAACACCCTCAGTGTATTTCGGCTCCATCTTTCTGTACTGCTCCTCTGTGAGTGGCGGGGGAGGCGATTCTCATCCACTCCAACATAGAGGCTGTGCCGAATAAGCATGGGTATTCTTTTAATAAAAATGATATACTCCGTCCTATATGTCTCGTAATATAAATAGCTTACTGATAACAAAATCGACACATTGGATATATTTCGTCGAACTGATAAATCTAGCTCAAGAATCTTCTAAACAAACTTTAATAAACTGTATGAAAATAATTGTGATACTGATAAAGAGTATTTAATGAAAATAAAGTAATGTGCATCCTGTAGAGAATGATATAAGAAAATAATAACTGGCATTTGATTTCTGATGAATAAATACGTACCTGAATAGGTTAGAGATGTCTAGAGAAGTGTATTTATTCTTAGAAAACACAAATTGTTTGGTTTTGTTGATATTTAAAAAAACGAAGAAAAGACAAATTATCTATAATTTTCTTAGGCGCGACTCTGTCGAATAAAAACGCACAATAATCAATGAAACATTAAAGACATTGTTAATTGAAGAATCACCAGGGATGCTCAGTCTACGGAAAAATCCGTGGTATAGAGAATGTTTACACCTTTTATAATATACGCATAACAAATATTTTTTGCCGATTCTACGGATTTTATAAATATTAAAATGGTAAGCTTAATATATCACCAAACTGCGTCACATTAGCTCTATAACGAAACAAATATGCGCATATCCGGATTAGACGCAATTGGTTACATGGGCAGAATATATATTTTGGAGCCAGATCTTTTGTGACGTCATTAATTACTTACTGCGATGTTATTGTTTCGATCTGCGCGATTTGTTGGTGTTATTTACATTTTGTTTACATATATCATCGTTCTTCGCACACTTTAGATCGTTTGTTTTAAATATCATGATTTTTAATTGGGCATCCCTGAGGCACCATAGAGGGTAATAAAGGTTTGATAACGTCTAACAATTGTTATTTGATCTGTAACATGTATGTGACTGCTGCCCACTCAACAATACATATCAGATGATATCACTGTGTTGTCGTCATGACCAACACGTGTCATGCGAAGTCAGGTATTTCATATGATATCGTATTTTATTATACCTACATGGATTAGGTGTCCCTGCAGAAATGTCTGAGTGGCCTGGAATAGTCTTATCTAGTCAAACTACAAAAACCGTCTCAAATATGTCATACAGAGCTATTTTAATCACCAACCATGCATCAGAAACACATATAATAATTTATGGTCACGACGTACTTTAATGTTATTTAAATCTTAGAAAGTATGTGTTATATTTTAGCTTTAATATCATTTAGGTATTACCTGATTAATTTACGAAATAGCCCAAGAAAAAAGGTAATTTCCAGGAACATGTCAGTCTGGTAATTAGTTTAATATTTCACGACATCCAGATCGTATTTTGAAGCCAACTATAATTAAATCTCAATTATTTGATAAAATGGCCATTAAAGATATGTATTAACTTAATAATGTAGTTTATCTGTGAATATTTTATATAATCGTCTCAGATGTCTCAGGTATGATCAGCACTGAGACTATATATTTCACCCCTTCACTCAATTACTCTCACCCACTCACTCACTCACTCACTCCCAGGATGTAGCTCACCCATCCACTCATAGATTTGCAGAATCATCAAATCAATGAATCATCCAACCCATGCACCCAACGACCTTCTGACTCACCCAAAATACATTAACACTATAATAATATATAGATAAAGAAAGGACCTTAATCTCTCTACTTTTATACTATATTTTTATCGATTCAGAAACGGGAATTAAATGGAAACACCCGAGTTTTTATCTTTAATTATCTAGTTTACTTTCTTGTTATTACTTTAAGCCATACATACTTTTCTCTCATTGAATGAAAATGATCTACAGATGAAGCCAAAATGAAGCCAAACTGAACCCAATCCGTGTCTCGTTCGCAGAGACCCGACTTTTATAGATAACTCAAACTAGCACGATGTTAAAAATGATAACGATAGAAACGCAACTCTCATACAGAATACCACATCAATAATAAATAATATGTTAAATGTGTAAATAATACACATAACACAAGGATAAGTTGAATCAAAGAAATAGAAGTTACATATAACACATAGATAAACACTAAATAATATATATACTGTGTAACTGATCAATAACCAATGATAAATAATGATACATGACAATATGTTTAATCATAATGACACAAAATAAACCATAAACAAATCTTAATAATAATAATAATCTTGGTTGAGTACACTGTCACCCAGAAGTTTTCGTATTTTGCCGATAGTTATAATCCACTAATTCTTAACAAACAGGGTATTGTTTGTTTTTTCATGTGTCTTAAGGTTCAACTGATCATCCCCGATAGAGCGTTATTAATATGTATCAGTAATAGTTATGATAATAATGACATCTTATTTCATATAATACTAATAATAATGTTTGGCCATGATAAACAATGACAAAGATTTAGTAATAGAAAGCACTATAATACTAATTGAAATGTCATATTTTTACAATTTATTCCACCCATTAACCTTTAATGTTAAATTATTGAGCATTATGACTAAAATGAGGCTGAGGGTTATATTTTAATCTTGTTGTTTAAATGATAGGATTAAGTTAGCCTTAACCGTAGATAACACCTGATTATGCTATAAATCAAATCAGCAAAACAAATGATCGGACAGTTCTTAATTATATATTTATTGAAACTAAGATAGGAAGATCCTTAACTCTACTAATAAAATAATTCATCATATCAGTAAGATATCAAACGTTAGAACATAATAATTAGAACCAAACGTGTATCAGGTATATTATATTATACTATACCATAATAATTTCCAAGAAAAGACGACCCGCTATCCGATACCGTGTCACCTTTCTTCAACTTCAATGCGGGATTCTTCATGGCAGCTGGTGGAAGGACTGGAGGGAGGAATTTAGTTTGTAATTTCCCCTTACCGAAAAAAGCTTGTCATCTACAAGTTTGGCCTCATTATCCTGATTGAGTTTTAAATCCTTAAAGGTCCTGTCTGCTTTTGTAAGATATCAAACGTTAGAACATAATAATTAGAACCAAACGTGTATCAGGTATATTATATTATACTATACCATAAAACTTGAAATAACAGCTATCCGATACCGTGTCACCTTTCTTCAACTTCAATGCGGGATTCTTCATAGCAGCTGGTGGAAGGACTGGAGGGATGAATTTAGTTTGTAATTTCCCCTTACCGAAAATACATCTTATTTCCGTTGTAGGTTTGCCTTATATTCGACAATTTTAGCGTTGAAACTGAAAATAAGATTCTCCTTCGTGGAGTGGGCACGACGACTATCTAGTTGGTCAGTTAAATGATCAGTTATCTTCTCATATTGTGTCAATCTGGCTAACAATATATCCACGGTATTTGAGAGCTCTGCTACCTTCGCTGCCGGGCTTGAATCCTGAGATTCCTCCAAATCATCGACTCTGCTCTCCACGTGATCCACCCTCAGTGAAGTGGCAGCAGTATCCGCTTTAATTAATACTAACACATCCCATAATCCCCGATGGCACACCTTCGGGGATGTCTAGTTTCTTGTCTTTTGCGACATATTTGGAGTTTGTTTTAACACGCAAGGCGACAACACTTCTGTCAATGAGAACAATACCCAATCAATAGTACGCAAAGAGCACAGATATACCGATGTACTCGCTATACGGTTCAGTGGTTCCGATCAAATATACAATACATTGGTGATGATGATGATGATGATGATGATTGATGTTTTACGGCCACTTTTGTGCACACGATAGGCTAAATGGGCCGAGCGACCTCCAAATGTAATGAAGCGAAGTGAAAGATGAAATAACCTTCAGATATGCCCCCACCGAGATTCGAACACGGGTGGTAATGATCTGTGGTCCAACACACTACAGCTAGACCGCGGAAGCGCCCCTTATACAATCCATTGGGAAAATCACATATAATTCAATATCTTTCAACAGTTAGGCACTAATAAGATAATGACTTGCTCATCCATGTCTATCGTTATTCACGTATTATATCCATACTTTGGTGTACTTCTAAAGCCGCCAATAACTAAACAGTGCAGTCATTTTATGGCAGGTAATCAACATAAACAGTCAACTCGTCGCCATACATGTTTTCTTTGACCTTTTAATGTAGAGTGTAATCTTCGTCTAAATCATCAAACTATACTATATAACTAGAATATCGTCTTTATTCTAAGTCCTTAACAGGAAATATTACCACGATTACACCAAGACTGTTTCCTTTTGTGATTATTTCTACCGATCAATAATTAAGCCAAACATTAATGAGATTGTTGTCGTTAAAGATTGTGTACACTAATGAAGAACATTAACTTTGATGAAGAACATTAACTTTGATGAAGAACATTAACTTTGATGAAGAATATTAACATTGACTTGGAACATTAACATTAATCAACAACAGAACTGTCAGAGTCACAGCTGATTTCTAAAAGTGTTGTCACGCGCTAATTAGTGTCACTGGAATCAAGATACACAATTCACGAAAGACTTGTGGCTATTACATTGATTGGAGAGAAATACTTCTAACAAGTCACACCAATTATTTGTCTGCCCTCAGATTAAACAAAAACCAATTACAGCAAATGGCAATTATGATAAGGAAAAGAGTAATTGTAATAGTAGTAGTAGTCGTAGTAGTAGTAGTAGCACTAAACGTAGTAGCAGTAGTAATAGTAGTTGTAGTAGTTGTAGTATAACTAAAAATAGCAGTAGCAATTGTACTAGTAGTTAAGAGTAGTTGAAATTGTATCGGGAGTAGTAGTAGTATTAGTAGTAGTAGTAGTAGTAATAATACTAGTGGGATTTATGTCACCCATTATTTGAATTAAAACAAACAATATTTATAACATAGCATGTGTTATGTCAATTGTTTATCAGAACCTATTTGTTAATATATTTTTCGTTTAAGAAATTCCCTTGGCTAGTGCACAGCTCGATTGTAAATAGCATATTCATGGTCACCCAGTAGCAAACGAACAAAACATATGACAATTGAATATTTACGTATTGACATAGGCAGATTTTCATAGTGGATATCAAATAAGATATTATTTAATACAATTGTGCCAAACACCACTAATAATATTTACTGAGTGTGACCAAAACAAAATTACTGAATGTTATTCATATTTAAAGTTTGGTTCATCCATACACAGAATGAACCCAATACCAGGTTTTAATCAATATATATATATATATATATATATATATATATATATATATATATATATATTGAAACAACCATATGATGTATCTAAAATTCAATAAGAAATGATAATCATGTGAAATTATTTACTGAATAATTCGAACTTTAACAGCTAAGAACAGATTTAGGCTTCCAAAAGATGACACAATTCTAATCTCCACATAAATAAATTCCGTAAGGTTGGAGTTGCTACGCGAAATGCTCAATCTTCGTATGACTTGAGCCAAGACACAAATATATGTTTATAGTTTATTTCATCCTCTTAGTACATTCAGGATAATAACAAGAATACAAACGTGAAAAACACCAATTATCAACTTAATCAATAGAAAGTGTGGCAGGAAAATATTTAGCACTCTATTATAAATATAAAAAAAACATCAACATAGGATATATATTTCATAAAGATGAGTACAGATTTAAAGGCTTCAGGCAACCATTGTTCTTATTATTGTAGAAGTAGCTAGCTTGTTTCAAACTGTTACGTCTCTTGTAAAAATATACTCCCAGTGAAATGGTGCCAGTATTTTTACTCATGCCTCAGTGCCTGCAAGATAGTGTGCATTGCTGTCAATTTGCTAATTCTATCAGCAGTCGTGAAGTCACGCACTGGGTTATTTTTATCACATTAATGTATGGTTCTGATATTTGAATCAGTCTGTGTCTCTGGAAGAACCTTGTGCGCTTTTCTTTTCCGAAATAATTAGTCTCGTCAAAGCAGATACTGTGGCTTAGAAGGAAATGGAAACAATATTGAAAAGCCAAATGTCTAAGGTCTTTAATATGATTGACAATAACCTCATATTCAGAACAAATCTCAGTTCTACACTATACTCTATTAACCCATTGCAATGATGAATCAGTTAACGAATATCCAAATTATGAAGTAAATAAGGCATATTACTGACAACAGAATATATAAATGTTATCAAAATTAGATGAACTTATTTCTTTTACTTTAAGATATCACTTCTTAGGATACCCAAAACACTAAATAAAGATTTGATTGCGCACAAATTATGTCCAAGTTATCACACATAATGCGAAAATGTCGTATTCTAAGGAAATATTTATTTCTGGAAGATAACTGATTATAAAACATCTCTATATCTTTTCAAATTAAGGCCATGACTATTACTTTGAACATCAGTCAAGGAACTGAGTGACTGTTTATTCTTGAGATTTACTGACAAGGAGTAGGATTTCCTAAAAACAATTATTTTTAAAATATTGGATGCGGTTTGTTCGTACAGTAGACGCAGGACGTTGTATAGCCATGTTAATGCGTTTATTCAGAAGTACAGAAGCATAGAAACGATTAACTACAAATAAAGTAAAAACAAATTACTAAATTATTCATTACTCAAGAAACATTACATTTAATTATGTTTGGCCCAAGATCATTCACACTCAAATACATAGAATAACAAGTACAACATTTCAGTAAATACCAGTAGATTCGTAAGTACATGTTACACCAAAATAGTATGCAGTATTACTTAGTGCAGTTCAATATTCATATTCAAAATTCAAATGCCCTTAATATGCGTCATATTCCACTCCATATCTATAACTTTCTTATAGAACCACTTAATCATTATGATACCAAGTGTCAGAAACATATAAGGGCGCCTCCGTGGTCTAGCGGTAGCGCGTTGGAGCATAGATCACTACCGCGTGTGTTCGAATCTCGGCGTGAGTACATCTGAAGGTTGTTTCATCTTTGACTTGCTTCATTACCTTTGTAGGTCGCTCGGCCCATTTAGCCTACCATGTGCACAAAAGTGGCCGTAAAACACCAATCATCATCATCATCGTTGTCAGAACCATATAAATTTACCACCAACACAGAATTAATACCCTTTGGCCTAACTGACCAGCGACTAGCATGGCTCCCACACACAGCCCACATTATACAGTAAATAGAGCTTCACTTTGCAGTCAAAATACGGACCAATACAACTGGTTTTGGGAATATAATTTGGGCATGTTAAACCTTACATATCACAGAATATAAAATATATATAGTACTAACCATAATAATAGCCATTGTCCATGAAAAATAACGGAAATATCAGCACAACATCACATGTCACCACAGAGGCTTGTTCAGAAGTAATGCCATACAGACAGGGTAATCAAGAGGTGTGGCAAACAAATCACACACACACACACACACACACAAACACACACACATATGCAGTGTGGCCAGTGCACACATAGAGTGTTGGCCAAAAGAAAGTAACAATTTTGTTCCAATTGTGAAAGAATATAAATATTTATATGTACAAACAAAAATGATTATAATAACAGCATTTGACGTCTACAATAACTTTTGTTATTACCTAGAAAGGGTTCGACCAATTCTCAAAACGATCTCCAACCGATTCTTTCCTTTAATGTAATTTTATCTTCAAATTAATTTGACTTAATCATCATGCTAACTTCTGGTCGGTGAAAATACCACCTTCAATTGTTGCTTTTGACAGATGTAGAAGTATGTTGGAAATGTATTTTAAAGCTTCCCCTTCTTTGTTCGGTATTTCTACAACTATTTGACAAGCTCAAATTAGATTTTCAGTTGAGCCATGAGGACTTTCTCTGATTCTACTGTGAGCTTGGAATTAAGTGTTCTCTGAGACCAACGTCGTTTATGGTAATTTTGAGACGTAGCACGATAGATAAAAAATAAGAATATTTTGTATAGCCTCCTTGGAGGTCTATTATGAACCTAATCAGTTTCAAATCACCATCGATCTGCCATTTCTTCGGTTGTAGTAGTAGCTTCCAGAATATATTTAGCAATTTCGTAGTTTTCCTTTAGATTCACAGAGTGCCCGATTTATAATGAAGGATACTGCTATCCATTGTATAGAAGAACAGATTTAATACCCAGGGAGAAACTGTCTCTGAAGATACGCTAATCATTTGGTTCATGCCTAAAATATAGTTCTTGGAACAAATCTTCAATTTCCTTACAGAAACATAAATCCTCTTTCATCGAAATATACTTTAGAACCTTTCATGTCCTTTCCTAGAAGCTGTAGTTCGACAACTGTTATCCAAAAGGTTCCAGTCCATCAATCTTGATGTTATAAACTCTACATAAGACTTCACCAGTCCGAGATCTCGATTCAAATCATGAAGTTCCTATTGGTTTGGAAAGTGTGATTGCTTCTGTGCTTCGTCAGTATGACCAATGTAACATTCTTTAGATTCAGATAAAAAAATTACAAACTATTAATCGCCAGAATGTAAGCAGCTTCGCGATGAAGATATTGTCCACCTGAAAAATACTAAGGGAACCTATGCACGTATAAACCTATGTATATATACACCATCTTCGGGAGTGGTCAGCACTGAAACATCCGAGACAGCACTGGAACTTTATAGAATAAACTGGAACATTCTAGAGAAAAAACATAGCATTCATTGGAAAACATTCTAGAAGGCATCAGCTCCTAAAATCCACTGGAATATGGTATGGAACCTTTTATTTTTAGATTAATGTATGTATAGTTGAATTTAGATTTATGGGGGTAGGTTTTGAAGGATGTTTAGATATGTTGATGCTCTATGCGTGTTGCCTCTTACTATGTACCCTAAACACACACACACACACACACACACACACACACACACACACACACACACACACACACACACACAATATATATATATATATATATATATATATATATATATATATGAATGTCAAATGCATGCTTAATCTAATAAAATTGAATGGAAAATCCACAAATATCAACATAGTAAATTTTTTATTATATTATGATTATACAGTATGTTAAACAAAACATCAGAAAACTCGGACCATATAATTGATGATACTTTTGTAAAAATGTGCTAATAATTCACCACCCACGTGTGTGTGTGTGTCTGTGTGTGCGTGTCTGTGTGTGTGTGTGTCTGTGTGTGTGTATGTGCGTGCATGTGTGTGTATGTGTGTGTGTGTGGTGTGTGTGTGGTGGGTGTGTCTGTGTGTGTATCTGTGTGTGTGCGTGTATCTCTGTGTGTGTTTTAGCTGTGTATAATAAGGCACAGGCACAGAGAATCTCGAACCGTGAATTATATCTCTCTCTCTCTCTTCTCTGTGTGTGTGTGTGTGTGTGTGTGTGTGTGTACCTAACATATTATTTACGCCTCACTTAGTGTATCGTGATATAGCCAACAGTTATTAAATACTACTACTACTAATAATAATAATAATTAAAAGAATCGACCTCAGTGGCTCACCTAATACAGTGGTTAGCCAGTCTCATAGTCAAGGTACGATGCAAACTTCATGTACAAATAATCGGATACAGTGACAACTTAGGAGGGATAAGCAAGTCTGAAAGGGTGAGATAAGAATAAAACGATACTTCGAAACATATTATTAATTAATAAATTGATCTGCATAGAATCTATCTGAATTCATCGACCCGGCTTCTTGTTTTTGTCATTATTAAGACATTAATCGCTAGGTGGCAACAAAGGGCTTCCAAAACTGTCGCTTAGTGCGTGGCCTAATGACGATTTAATTAATAAACTTTTAAATGATTTATCTGTATAAAAATTGTAAAGTGGGATATTTATGATACACTGAAATACAAAATGACCGTTAAATAATAACAAAAATATCGAAATCCCGTATCACAGGTTTATCGACAAAGATTTTATCAGTTTGTTGAATAAGCGCTGTCGCTGATGAATATTGGTCTCTCAAGATCGATCCGCACTGACAAGAATGGCAATATTCATGACAGGTATGGCGTTATGATCGACTGGCACAATCAGCAATATGGGACCACATCACAGGCTCACTAGCTACAGGCTGTTGAGGAAGGCAGTACTAGGCCAAGCCATCTAACAGGTTATCTCTACGTCATGTTACCTAACCAATACGTCATGATTTATGTGATTAGGAATGATCACTGTATGTGATGCAGGATATATTATAAACGTCAAGTTAACTCAGGTCTTCTTTGGGCGGCGGCTAAACAATGTGGCTTATTCCCGTGGATGAGTTTCCTGTGAGAGGCGATTACTGGATGTTCGTCTCTCATTGGTTATATCTGATTGGATTAAGATCCGTTTTACTATACCTTCTGTGCCTAGAGTATCTCGTCCAGGTAAGTCAACTTACTATAAATAATTATCATATCAAACATTTTGACGACTGCCTTCGACGTCCCACAAATATTAATTGGACTCAAGCCCACTCCGAGATGTTCCATCGTAATATATATATATATATATATATATATATATATATATATATATATATATATATATAGTATATGTGTGCGTGCTGTGTGTGCGTGCGTGTGTGCATGCGTGAGAGAGAGAGAGAACTGTATTTATTACTTCACCAATCTTTTACTTGACATAAACACAAATAGTTATCTCTGATAATCTCCACTGAATAAAATATGTCGGTTGATAACAAAGTAGGGATTTTGAAAATAAATATAATTCTCGGGAGGAAATAGATTGATCCGTTTATATTCATTCAATTTCTGGCTGCTCTAATAAACTTTTAAAACATTGTCTGAAATAGTTATCATAATCATATACAGGGTCTAATGAAAGTATAATTTTGTTAATCCATAATGTAATGAGCATAATAAATATCTCGTTTAGTTTCTGATGTCGGCAATTGTCTAATATAGTAGTATTTCTTCTGTTATAAACGTTTGCGTGGTGTAATCCTTCGCTGACATTCATTCTTTTAAACTTAAGAACAAATGGTGCTTTTATACAACAAATAATGAAATCGTTTTAACAACGGGGAGTCTCAATATGGCCCGGATAAGGGATGTTTCATCTTTCGCCTCGCCATATTAGCTTTGATGGTCTATCGGTCCATTTAGAGTATCGTGTTAACATAACACTAACGTTTAACATTTCATTTAAAGGAGATGAAGGCAAGTGTGTCGGGTCCTTGGCTCAAATCAGATAATTACTGTAAGGTTGTAATTACAAACAGTCGACGAGAGAGAGAGAGAGAGAGAGAGAGAGCTGTCCCTTCATTGTCCATCGTATTTAATTACATAGTGTCTATATGTGTAGTGTATCCGAACTGTTCCATCTCATGAGTTGGTGACATGTCTCTGTGAAAATGTCACCGTTCCGTGTAACGGTAATTCTGGGTCATTACAGCAAGGCCATTTCAACAGCTCTTTAGATAGAAACTTTGTTATTACACCACATACACAACACACACACACACACACACACACAAGAGAGAGAGAGAGAGAGAGACACACACACACACAGACACAGACACACACACACAGACACACACACACACACACAGACACACACACACTTACACACAGACACACACACACTTACACACAGACACACACACACTTACACACACACACACACACATATATATATATATATATTTATATATGATAAATTTCCCCATGTATCTCGTGTCGGCTTTGTTGACACCAGTCATAAATTAGCTGTCAAATTAAAAATGGATCGCTTACCTTATAATAACAGGTTTAATATTTATTTGAAATAAATATCCAGACGTGACAAGAACCAGTTATCTAGAGAACTTGTTAACCTCACTCCATCCAAACACTTCATATAAAGGAGAGATCGTATGACCTAGATGACGACCAGAAACTGGTGCAGTTCGTATTTCCTCTGAGGTTTCGCATCTCCTAATTGTCAAGCTAACACCGAACACATTGATTCGAGGCAACAGCTGAACATAGCTCGTCCTATCCGATGTCTGCTGTCAATATTATATTCGGTTTTGGGTGTTTAGTTGATGAAACTCTAAATGTTCTACGACTACAACATATAAAGAAGAACATTTCTGGTCTTCTCAGTTTTGCTTCAGAATAAAAACAACCGAAGTAAACAAATGTGAATGATCTAAATACCATAAGACGTCATTTCTTGACCGTGACGCGTATCGCTCACTTTTAACATAAACAGCTATATAAACAAAGTGAATAACAGGAGAATTAATATTGAATATCATTCTTTTATTATAGTTTTTTTGTTATAGCATTTAGAACGTAGTAATTGTTTAATTAATTAATTCAGCAGACATCGACGACAACAGCTAATTACTATATAAGATATTTAAATATTTATCACAGGATCGTGGCTATAGATATATTAGTTCCATTTCAGTCTCCAAACAACGAATGTTAGCAGATCAGGCACGAAAAGCTTTGTTCAAAGTGTATCAGTATAGGAATAACTTATATCAACTACTTTGAGTATGTAATTGTTTGACAGGCTAATATTGGCTATTTTGTGTAACGGTAGTGAAGTGTGCGGTTTTTATACTGCAAATAGTGTGGAAAGGGTACACATTAGATATTGTAAGAGCATACTCGTAGTGAGGCCTTCTACTCAAAATGATATTGTCAGAACTGAACTCGGACGAATTGATATGTATCATAGAAGGTTAGTTAATGTTATAAAATATTGGTTGAAGGTAATTACTACAAATCCAAACACACATATATATATATATATATATATATATATATATATATATATATATATTATGTGTATTGTGTTTTATTACATGACGCTGCAAATGGTGCGAATAATTGGGAGTCGTTAATACAACATTTATTGTTTGCAATAAGTATGTGTTGGTAATGTAAAACTATTTATACGTATTTTTAGACAGCGTGTCAGGGATATTAATATACAGCAGGTTTCATCACGTTTGGAAAATACAACCAGTAAGCATTGCTATATTTACTGTTTAATCTCAATTTGGGCTTTAGTGAGGGTTTATGAACTGTCCAAAACGCATTGTTTAGAAACGGATTGATGAGGTAATGCTTATCAAGCCATCATCTGAAGATAGAAACGGGAGGTAGAATAAAACAACACCCTATACCCAGAAACTATTTTATATGTGAATGTCCTCTATATAATTAAATCCGCTCGATTTATATGCCTACATATTACAGAAATAGACCATATATGTATGTATAAATTTATTGCACTTATTAATTCGTCAGACACAAGTACGCTGTACAATCTTTCAAAATTTGTATCTAAAGTCTGCAAATTGTCTGCAAGAACTTTTGAAAATGCCTAATTTTGTTGAACAACACGAGGGTCTATGGTCTAATATTGAAATTGAATATATCATATTATAAAATATGATATGTTCGAAATAAGGAATGGACTCACGTGTTTAATACCAACTAAATTATACAATCGTTTCCATCAATTGTTATTCATTCCAATAAAATATGATTCTGACATAATTCTGGTTTAATTATAAGATTCACCTATTTCCCTTCAGGTAGATTTATCGTTTTTGTTTTGCTTAATATTTTAAATTTTATATTAACTGGGTCATTAATTAATTGTTAATCGTAATGTTTATAATTTTATAAATAACTCATATGTTATACACAATTACCTTATTCGGGTTAGCACTGTAACTTGTAAATAACAATAAGTTTTTCTACAACACACGGTTGATTCTGTAGTTAAGTAATTAGCTAAAATTGTGTATTTGAAGTCGTTTTAGAGTAATGAGTTATTCGTATATGTGGATGCGTATTTATTGGTCCATGTAAGCGCCTCTGTGCATATTTGATATATACATACCTATAGAATACAAAATTGAATCTGGATCAAACAGAACAAGAGTCATATAATCTTTAAAAAAACAGTGTGTTCCATGATAATCCTGATGATAATTAAGATAATAGCATTAACATTCTGCCCACAAACAGCAAAAGATAATTGTTCCAAGTGAATAAATATTTCAACAAATACTAATACAATAAAGATTATTATAATTAAATGATGATAGAGGGTTTTTGCGGTTTACTTCAAAATAGTGGCTCAATTATAACCGATTAACTTATAACACGATTATCAGAACGACTACAGTATGACTTAATAAATGAGATTACTCAAACCGAGCCGATATTACGAGAAAAAACCCACAGAATCTAGAGTAAGTAAGGTAATAACGATGTATTAAAATATAAATTAGTTAATTTGAGTAAATGAACATAAACTGGAAAATATTGCAACAATCATCATTTGTGAAGGTTGTAAAAATATTAATTAGTAAAAACGCGGAATACTTCCGGCCTGATCCACATCTGTTGCGTAACGTCATATCAACGTCCGTTAGACATTCGTTATATTTCTTCCTTCTGTTTTTGTTCTGCACAAATTACAACAAACTGAGTTACGGAGTTAAACTAAATTAGCACAAAACAGTTGTAAATATAAATTTGCACTAAGAGTGTTTACGGTGTAGAACAAATAATGTAGAGACAGAATGAAATATGTTGCTGGCTTCTAAGGAAGGTAATATTTATCTAGTAGTTTAGATAATAAACATTGCCACTACATCCGTGGCAAAGTAATCAACTCGAACGATTTATATAAAAATCATATTAAATAGAATATCACAATACATAAACAAAGGCACTGATTATTATTGTTCTATAGGTTAGTATTTGATTCTTTGTGATATATAGGAACCCAGTAAGTATGTGTAATTAAATTGGCAAAGAAAAGGACATATGAAGTAGATTACGTAGACTCTTATGATAAATTCTAAACGTTATTGTTTTTGTTCATAATTGCTAATCAACTTCAGCAAAACCATCAGTTGATTTAATAATAAAATATGCCATCGAACGAATGTTGGTTCGCGTACTAAAATGTTATAAGAAGATTAGACGCACGCACGCACGCACGCACACACGCGCGCGCTCACACACACACACACACACACACACACATATATATATATATATATATATATATATAGTACGAAGGTCGAAACAAATCTCGGACTTTCGTAAAATATGGACATTAGATAACAAAAAGAAGAAAAACGTCAAAATCGTCTCTTTCTCTTCATTAATGTGACATTTGTATTTATTTCCTGTCTACCTTTTACTTTATTTCGGCTTAATTGATTTAGAATGTTTCAGTCTAAAATAATAATACGATTCAGGTAAGGATGTTAAAAATTGTATCTTCGGTTCATCATTGATGAGGGATATCAAGTTATGATGAGATACAGCCTTAAGTCGACGCCACAGTTAATTTCTGATTAAGATGTCACAATCTAATTAATGTCAATGAAATGAAGAGGCGTAATTCTTAAAATACTTCTAGGTGTCTTCTACAGCGAATGCAATAAACAATGGCATACTAGCCGTGTACCTCTCCGAAGATGAGGGAAGTGCCAATTAGAGCAAATACTGCCGGTGGTATCCAAATGTAGTATGACGTATCTCCAGTCATAGTAATCGTGATGGAAAATGCTTCTTGTGGCTTCCTATTGCACTTAAATAGGAAATAAAGTATTTAATTATTGTTATTTAAAATAGAGAAATTATCATGTCTTTGAATCCAATTAACATCGGAAGTCGACTGTCATTTCGTGTTATTGACATCACGGGGAGAGTATAGAAAGTTTTCACAGATCAACAAACCTATTTCATAAAAGAATAGTACCTTCTGCCATTTAATGTTACAATCAGATTATAAGAATAGATTATGAAATAATATATTTTCTAGGTTATTTCTAGTTTGAGATATCTGCTCTTTTATTGAAATTTCAATGTTATTTAACGCGGACTACGGATGACACATCCTCGTTGAATCCACGATTCTGTTCAATTTTATCGGTGATAAACTGAGGGTCTGAGAAAATTGTTCTACGAAGAGCATACAGTCTAATGTCGGTATTTTATCCTTCTCTCTCGATGTCGTCTCATCTGCTTCACACAGACCTGATATATATGGATCTGAAAATACTAATAAGATCGGCTCAATTTTATATTTCTTTCACTGATGATTAGCTGGTTTTATTTTAATTAGTTAGTCGTCTGTTACACCATCAAAGCCTAGCTGAGGGACAGTAACCAGACATTATTTAGCTGTGGTACGTAACTTTCATAGTCGGCTCAGCTCCGAGAATTGACAACCAGAGATATAGAAGTTGATTTTTTCCTAACTTGTTTAACGTTGTGGTTATAGAAATGATAAAACTTATAACACATCCTTGGTACATCGGCTGAAAATAAAATATATCTCTTTAAAATTAAGAAGCACTAGGCAAAGATTGTTTGTTAATTATTAAGAATACTTTGATTCGGACAATTATTGATTATGTTGTTATAAAATGAGACTTTTATCAGCTATATGCAGACAAAAAGATGTTTTTAATTATCTTTTTTTCTCATACACACATATAGCAACACTTACCTAGCCAGAGACTACTTTTACATAATGCAAAAACATACATTGTAAGGTAATACCAAACATGAAATACATTGATGTAATATTCATAAGCAATTGTTCTGGTAATAAACGTATGAGTTACTTATAAATATGAAAATAGATGATCACAATACATTAAATATATAGGCCCATATATTTATGAATTGTACTTCCCTATATTGTTATTAGTACAGTATACATATTGGCAATGGTTAGTATTTACTACTTGTTTAACATAAAGCCATGCACTACATGGCAGAATGTATTATCCTATATACTGAAAGAACTGCAGATGGGTTTCCCCACGCACCTTAAAAGAGGCTGTAAATATCAATAGCCAGATGCTGTGATCTATATTATACTAATTCCTCATCTCGTGAGGCATATTGGTGGCATTACTCATGTTTGAGTTTGTATCAATCTCAAGTATAATACTTTGGTTTCAGTACCGTGTAGATCTAAAGCTGGCCAGCGCAGTGGCTCTGTGTTATCATTATTATATAGAGAGAGAAGTCTGCTGGTATGTTTGTACACTATGTAATTTATGTTAACAGTTCTAATATATGTTACCATGAACCAGGTATAACTTGCCTTATTCTCAGATGGTCTATAAAGGAACAATTGATTCGATACTTATTGTTAAGTTGATCCCGGCTCAGAAAATTACCGACGGAGTTCACCATGTCTCCTACATATCTAACTCCACTTCGGACCCAACATTTCCAGAATTCTGTGTTGTAGTCAACTGTAATGTTTCTGTTGATCCATAGTATTTCATGTATGATTCCCGAGATGATGTTAAGTTTATAGTTACGTAAGGTATTTAGATCATGCATGCTATTTCTATAAAATGTGGCTTGTTTTTCTAATATATTTTCGTTCATTCCGGTGTGTCTCAACAAGTATTCGAAATGTAACACAACTATGTCATCAAATATCAATTTCCAAGAGGAAGTAGGATTATTTATTGCGCGCTTAACTCATGTCATCTTTAGTGATTTGATTTTTTCTGTCTCTTTTATTCTATTTCTGGGGTATCTAATGCAGTACATGGATTAACTAAAAGTGATGCAGCGAGGTTGTTTATCACTGTTACGTTTCCTTTAAGAGAGTTTTTCTTCCACATATTAAAAATAGTCCTAATCGTTTTTATTCTTGGTTCAAAGCTATATTTTATACTTTCTATTTCAGTTTTACCTAGAATGTGAATTGACCCATCAGTCCATTTTAGATTATAGTAATTCATAAAACGATTCATAGATTTTCTCACAGGAAAACTATATCGTCAATGTAATTTGTGGTATAAAGTGGTCCTGTCATATCGGCTAGTGTGACCTCTCGGTTCATTACCTCCAAAAAACCTGGTCTTAATACAGCGGCTAGTAACAAACCTATACAGAAGTTAACATCATGTTTCTATCTCGTGTACAAAACGATCGACGTTCCTGCACGCAACCAGCTGCATTATGTGGACACTCCGCTAGATTACTTTCGGGATATGAATGATTATTAGACTGGCAGGAAAACATGGACCAGGCAACCAGTGCTGCCGACTAGCGGCCGACCGGAGAGGGTTCACCCCTCACATCATCTTTGTAAATTTCGACGAAAATGATGATGCTGATGATGATGACGATGATGATGATGATAATGATGATAATATTAATCAAATAGATCAAGTGGATAGGCGCTTTAATTTAGATCCCACCACACCTAACTGCGTATACTTAGGGACGCTAAATTAGGCGTGACTGAACGTTCACTTAGTGATGAACGGAAACGTATGAGGATTAACTGTTAGGTTCGAGTATTTACTCAGATTTGAGACGATATTTCGTTCTAGTCCAGTAATAATCCATTGTGCAGTATTGCTACTTTGTTTTTATTTTAGCTAAATTACTTCAGTGATTCCAAACCGAGTTAGTGTACATGCTCACATGATCAACAAACTGTAATGTTTGTTAAAACGCTGAGGGTCTATAAAAGGCCTAGCGTTTCACTTAGGTTAGAGAACTTCGACGTCAGACTAATCGGACGTGTACCGATATACACGGTTCATATAGGTAGGATTTGTTTAGTTATTCGAACCCAGAATAAAGCTGAGGTCAACATCTGAGGTGTCGAAATGTTTTATATACAGGTTTCTTTTGGACCACAGAAAATTACTCTGTTGAATGTAAACTGTGGTGTCAAAATAGTTATGATATGTAAGTAGTAAGTCACCACTGAACAACACATACGTGTTGTTTGCTGCGAGCTATGGTATCAAATAGTATGTTTTACGTGCTTCCGCTTTCGGTACGTAGCCTGCATGTAGTCGCTTTCCTGTGGGCGTGACATATTTGTCGCGTACGAAAAGCGAATTAGCTGGTTCCCACAGGCTGATGAGTAGACCAGACACATGCTTAGGTATATACTCATACATCTATCAATATGTGGAAGTTTGAAACATTTTATTTTTAGATTAATGTAAATATAATTGTATTTTTACTTAGATTTATGGAGGTAGGTCTCGAAGGATGTTTAGATATGTTGATGCTCTGTGTCTGTTGCCTATATATAGTTACACACACATGCACATCGCAATGGATTAAGATAATACTATTTCTACTAACAACTGTTAGTTCTAAGGTTGCTAATCAGACGTATCCTAACATGGAACAATCAACCATAATGATGGCATTCGTGTAACAGACTTGTGTCTGTGGATATTCTACATTTCGATGTGCGAATGACGAGTTACCTGTGATCATTGAATGTCCTTTGATGTTAAACATAACTGACATATAGTGTTATGATGTTGTACTGTGAGGTACGATCCTGTCCTTCCAAAAGCCAGGAGCCTACATTACAGGCAATATTTTATAAAGAGGTTCAGTATATCGTTGAACTGTCTTCCTTTGACAACGGGTTATCCATTCTCGATCCGCAATGTTCCACTAAAGGTTATAATTAGTATCCATTCGTTTTCCGCCACCAAGCCCTGGCTTCAGGTCATATCTGAAGGATGTGTCATTTCTCAATTCGCCATATTACCTATCCTGATCATTAACCTACTATGTTCACAAAACAAAATCAAGACCAATGCGTGGAGTATTTAATAAAATTGGTCTGATATATCACATTACGAGTTGGATTTAAGACATTATTATATAAACCCTGTGAGTATTGTTAATACAGCGATGACAATGAGTGGATGTTTGTAAATAAATAAAGTCAAATATATAAAAAAATTACAATTCTAAAATAATGTGTAGGTAAATAATAACTCCAAAGAGAGAGACTTTGTTCTATTTATGATTTGATATTTACCAGTTGGCGGTGTTAGAACTGGTTTAGATGTTGGATAAAGATTCATGCATACACACGTACACAAACACCCAAACTCACGAACACACACATATATATACATACATACAAACACACTAACACAAATACATACAGACACAGACACACACACAAATTCATGCGCTCGTGCAAACATACATACACACACACAGCCATACATACATACACAATCCCATGCACACACACATACACAAAAACATACATACACACATAAACACACACACACACACACACACACACACACACTGTTGATGTCCAGCATGCCGTTCTTTGGATTGAAATGCAAACCTTACAGAGAATTCATTTACCCAGACTTATAATACCTAACCCAGTGTCTAATCAAGCCAGGTAGATTAGCATATCATCCATAATTAAGTAACGCTTCGTTTCACAAGCCGATTAATCCCTCAGAGGTAAATTTCCAACGAGCTTTCTATCCTGAAACATTAATGCGAAGATGGCACGATGACATAGGGCCTTAATGGAACGGCAACCAATGGTTACCTTAATGGGGAGAAGATGACGGTTCAGTACTAGTTAATGGCCAATTGGGGGGGCGATGCGGCGCAGAATAAATCAGGCGTGACGGAGACGAGCAACAATAGAAGTTCACACACACACACTATCATCCGATCATTGATATGTTGATGTATTCATCGATCGAGTTCTAAAGCTTCTACGCAGATCGTTACGGTCTAACAAGGTAATGCCATTACCACGTTCGTATATTTCACGTGTTTTGGTTGTATTTTTTGTTTGTTTATTTATTTTATTTTTTTTAGTTTTTTTGTTTTTTGTCTTTTGTTCGTATTTTCTGCATTTTTAAGCCTTTAATGGATTCGTTACTCTGAAGATTCAGAAACAGAGCTAAATAAATTGAGTGCTGGCTGTTTTCATGCGTATACAAACAAGTAGCTAAGGTAGATGGATAGATAAATTGATTCATCTATCGGTTGATTAATTGATTGATTGATTTGATTGAATGGTTGTTTGATTGATACAAAATTAAGATATATAGATAGATAGACAGCTATTATCTTTTGTGAATGATACTAGCACAAACTGTCTCAATCTTACTCAGAGACATCACTCAGGGTATCCATCATAAATTAGTGATGTTACACTGATGAGTGCATACACATAAAATAGACAATGTGTATTTGTTTGAACTTTGACCTTTCCGGGACATTTGATATCAGTATTATCTCTACTACAATTTACGGTAATGAGGCCCATGATCCAGTTGATTGACCGGTTATTGAACTATTCTAACACAGAATGAAGCCGAAGTCAACATCTCTGACGTCTAAATATTATTGTCTACGGGTTCCTTTTGAACCGCCTGTAACTGACGCTGATTGTAAATCTGTATTAGCTTGTCATTGAACCACAGACACTTTTTTGTTTACTACAACCTGTAACGTCAAATTTAGATTTCGTATGTGTTTCCGCTTCCGGTACGTATGTACTTCCCGTTTGCCGTTGGCATGACACGACAATATGATTGTCTAAGTACCGTTTACTGTCGAGTATCAAAGACTTATTATCGTTGGTTACGTCTACTAGTGCTATCATATATATGTATACTAAACCTCCATTTATGTATAAAAATGTAAATTGTGCACAAGGAGGTCTAAACGGGCCGAGCTAGCTCCAAACGTAATGAGGCGAGGTGAAAGATAAAATATTCTTCTG
Organism: Paralvinella palmiformis; assembly: GCA_025642065.1. Lineage (NCBI taxonomy): Eukaryota > Metazoa > Annelida > Polychaeta > Terebellida > Alvinellidae > Paralvinella > Paralvinella palmiformis. The sequence continues at coordinate 51,408 of JAODUP010000313.1, read as the reverse complement.
AACCCAGGTATTATAGATGTGTGGCCAACCGCGCTACCAGTTAGGCCATGGAGGGTAGCCGTATATATATATATATATATATATATATATATATATATATATATATATATATACCACAAGCAGACACACACAAACATACACGCATATTTACACATACATCCTTTATTTCGTTTTAACCTGATATTGCAGCCTTTATATGGACAAACTACGGTGTGTAGTTTAAAACATAACTGCTGCATGAGGAACCAATAGAGGAAAACATGGTTCATTTACTTCAGAGCCTCATCCTTACCATAACCTAGTATTATAATACCCAGATATGAGTCATGTTTTAAAAGTCAGACATCCGGTCATCAACCACAGTCCATTCTAGCAGTCAGATTGTTAAAAACTAACATTCTAACATGTAACATCGTCCCATTCTACATCAATTATTCATGGAAACATTTTAGTGAGAGAAATCCCACGGTGGGCGTTTTTTTTTAATAAGCTACGAAACAAAGATAGATAGAAATGATCAGTTAAAGATAAAAAATAAAAACCTTATTGGTTCTTGCAGATGTAGTCTACACACATTATCCATTAGGGTGTTACTCTAGCACCAAGTTAGCTATAGAACCCTGGAAAATGGCTATAGTCACTTTAAAAATGCACCAATAAGGAGTTACAGAGCACCATCACTGATAACAAGAACAAAAAAAGATAAACTAATTCTAAAAGGTGTTGACTTAACTGGGATATTCGCAGATGATATGATGTTTGTTGCGGGTAGAGAATGATATGAGATGATGTTTGTTGCAGGTAGAGAGTGATATGAGATGACGTTTGTTGCAGGTAGAGAGTGATATGAGATGACGTTTGTTGCGGGAAGAGAGTGATATGAGATGATGTTTGTTGCGGGAAGAGAGTGATATGAGATGATGTTTGGTGCGGGAAGAGAGTGATATGAGATGACGTTTGGTGCGGGTAGAGAGTGATATGAGATGACGTTTGGTCTTAAGCCAATTATCATCGGAATGATGAAGATTTATCCGTACAATTGGACACCTTGATGCGACAAAAGATCATTTCACTTCTGATTAGCGTCAGATGGATTAATAATACAAAAGGCCTCCTCCGTGAACGCTGATACCTGAGCAGGTTATCATTCTAATAAACTACATGGACTGTCTTATAATCTGAAGAAATAAAGCCAAATAAAGACAGGATTACCTTTAATATTTAATTTGTTTCTAGGAGACTACGACTAGATTTAATGACATATCTCTCACACAACCTTCTGGATAATATCAAATATCTAAACTGACTGTTATCGATTATAATAGCTGGAATACGATATTAATGCTTCACGTAGACATGATCCTGATGACTGGGAAAGCCGCAAATCTCTTCAGATGATGTGACCAGAATGCCCTTTTTGGGATTATCTCGCCGAGATCGATTTATTTTGTTCTCTATACTCATTGTTGATATTTAGACGTTCCAATAAACAAAATTTATTTAATTATCAACGTTTATGATAACGATCAATCGTGATGTGGACGATATTGTTATAGCTACAACACCGAGATAACAGCCCCCTAACCCCCCCCCCCGCCCCATCCCCTCCTCCCGAATAGATCGATTGTTTATTACAATTATCACTGCGTTCGTTCGATCGATTATTAAAGATGGCTGAGTGATTAATCCGTGATATGAATGCAAATTTGCGCATCAATTTATTCCATTGTCTTTAATCTAGTAAATATTGCAATCCTTGCATTAAACGTCTTTTAATAGTAGGCCATTGTTTCCATGTTTTATCTCTCGTAGAATACAATTTCTAAATATAAATAAATCGGCATGAGATTCTTGGGTCTTGAGGAGTTTCTACGCAAAAGTTGTTGTTAACGTCTGTCTGTCTGCATGTCTGTATGTATGTCTTTGTCTGTCTGTCTGTCTGTCTGTCTGTCTGTCTGTCTGTCTGTCTGTCTGTCTGTCTGTCTGTCTGTCTGTCTGTCTGTCTGTCTGTCTGGGCGATTGATTTATCTTTGGTTGGTTGTCTAGTTGTCTGGTTGTTTGATTGATTTGGTTGGCTGGCTAACTGATTGGTTGGTTGATTGGTTGGCTGGTTGTTTGCTTATTTGGTTAGTTAGTTGGCTAATTGGCTGACTGGCTGGTTGTTTGGTTGATTGTTTATTTGGTTGGCTGGTTGGTTGGCTGGCTAAGTTGGCTAGTTGGTTGGTTGAATGACTGGTTGGTTGGCTGGCTAGTTGGCTGGCTGGCAGGATGGCTGGCTAGCTGGTTGTTTGATTGATTGGTTATTTGGTTGGCTGGCTGGCTGGCTGGCTGGTTGATCGGTCGGTCTTTCTGTTAGTGTTGTGAGTCAGTTAGTTAGCCAGGAGTGTGTGTGTGTGTGTGTGTGTGTGTGTGTGTGTGTGTGTATGTGTGTGTGTGTTTCTCTTCTATTTCCCAGCTGTGAACAGTTATTATACATTTTGCAAGTCGCTGCCCTGATCTTATTCCAGTTTACCTGTTATTATAAAAGCTCTAACATCTGCTGCCTGGCTACCCTGGACGTCCACCTTAAGAGTGCGGTCGTTCGTTGTTAATACGCTTATTACAGTAGTGTTGAATGGCGCCGCATAGAGATGAGAAGATGTCATGTTTTAACATCAGACACAGGTGTGGTTGATGTTAATGTGATAGCCGGATAGCCGGAATAATGAATGCCACCCACATCCACTCCTGGGAGGCGATCGGTTTCCAAGAGCGTAGCGCAGCTGATGTCCGAGGTTATGACGAAGTGGGAAAGAAGAGCCGAAATAAGAGCGGACACTTTTATTGAGGTTTGAGGACCCACAAGAGACGACGTTGAATAATCAACGTGTTAGTCAGGTTATGTCGACTTTAATCGAGTTAAATGTGACCAGTTTAAAACATTTCTTCTCGCGGCCGGGTCATCGTCGTAACTTAGACCTCCTCCAAGAGTAAACCTGTTTGTCCATATTCTAGACATAACACAAACATCGCTGTACTGATCCAGTGCGATCCCGAAGGAATCATATTCTTCTTGCCGTAAAACATGTTTTCTATCACATGTTTCCCGAGCGTTTGATAATTACCAATAATATCCATATATTTGATATAACACGACCATGACTAAAAATACGACATTTTGTTTGATCACCAACATCACAGAAATTAAACGAAACACTCAGATTTTAAACTCAGAGTTGATCGAAGAATACTTCCTACAATAGATGTTCTGGGATTTTATAAATTTAATAAATAAATGCCATTCATTAGAAAATATTAGACGAGCTTGATATATAAGCTTAGTCCGATATACTGTCAATGAATTGTCTGAAACTCGGAAAATTTGTAAATAAAAATGGTTCTAAATATCCTTGTCAATTATCGCAATCGAAAAGGTAAATATGGAATAATTATCTATTTTATTGATGTTTCTGATAACAACGATGAGAGCAATATGAACGTGGATGTCGCTACTCGAGAAAGGTATCATGGGAAGCCTTTTAGAAGCTGACAGGTACAATGATCATAAACGAAATGATTAATTATGTCTCGTTATAGTTAATAAATAATTTTGTCGTTTGTTCGGTTATTGAAAAGTTATGTGGGTTCTGTTTGTTTAGTATTTTGACAACAAATTATCAGAAGTGGTTTGTCTGTCTGTCTGTCTGTCTGTCTGTCTGTCTGTCTGTCTGTCTGTCTGTCTGTCTGTCTGTCTGTCTGTCTATTTGTGAAATGTATACAGTTATTAAACTGTGTGGTAGAAAAACGTCAGAATAATACGGTGATAAGATAAAGTTCTGCAAGGTAATCCAAGTATTATTTAGCAAATAAATTATCAAACACACACACACAGATATATATATATATATATATATATATATATATATATATATATATATGCCAGATAACTTCAACTTAGACCGATATATGTCCCATAATTTAAACAACTTTGTCTGTTCGAAGATACATAATACATCTTTTCTCCACCAACCTAACACAGAGTACACCCGTCTTTCATGACAACAATCGATACATTAGAATCTCATACAAATACTGAAGCCAGACTGCTGAAGATTAGCTCCACAAACAGAGGCTTGATCAAATATATTTAAACTAATAATAATTATTTATTGACGAAGACAGTTGAAATTTGAAAATAGGTTTGACTTGTGGGTAAGGTGTTTAAATAATTGTAATCGTATTTAGAACAACGCTTCCAGAGAACGTTTGTTCGTGGTATTTTGTCTGATGCGTTATGTTCGTGGATTGACTGGCCATTCAGTGTTCCCAATTAACAGAAACCATCCGACTTTTATCGAAGGGCCACGTGCAGTAAATCACTGAACTATTTGGATAACTTTGGAAATTGCATTGCTTATTTTGGTGTATGAATGATTGTATAATTAAACGTTATACAATTGCATATTATTAACTGTTTGGTCAAATCTATCAAATTTCAGCTTTGCACATTCGTACATATTTCGCTGTGCACACTATTTCAAAATATCAGCAAAAAATCGTTTCAAATGAACGAGCATGTCAAATCAATGTGTAGAGCTACATACTACCGTCTTAGTAACATCCCTACCTAACATTATTCTGAACCCAAAAAGCACTCGATAAAGTAGTCCATAATTTTTATAATTCTCTAATAGGACGTTTGTATGTTATATTTTAGGACCGCTTTTGTACACAAAGCGACATCAAAATGTTATGAGTAGAAGGGAAAGACAAAACACCCTTCAGACATGCCCACGCCGAGATTCGAACTCAGGTGGTTGAGATATGTGGCCAACCGCGCTACTAGTTACATATAGGTTGTTGTAGCCTAATATTATACGACTTATCTCATTACAACAATCGACTTTTAAACATTATGAAAGACAAAGTTTATAGGGTGGCAAATAATTGTAATATGGCATCGTATCACCGCAATTCTCAAAGATCCATTTACCTCTGCTAACAGTGAGACAGTGTCCTCGTATAAAGTTTTAATTCACAATAATGGCAGTGCACCTGAACATCTCAGAGATATTATTTACACGAGAAGGTCTTCCAGATAAACACTATAGCAGGTGTCTGTGGCTAATCTGAAGTTATATTACAATTCTATATTTAGCATAGCAGCCTTCAATCTGTGGAAGCTGCTGCTGTAGGGAAAGATTATAGAGACATTATTTCTTGAACAAATATATGTTATTATCTTAAAACTCACCTGTTGATGGGTCAGGTATAGCCATCTTTCAACATTTCTAAATGTTTATTAGATACTTCGTTATTGATATTATAGTACAACACCTTTAAATGGCAGTCTGTAATAATAATAATAGAAGTAGTAGTAGTAGTAGTAGTGGTAGAAGTTATATTATAATTATTATTTGTAGTAGTAATAGTAGTAGTAGTAGTTATTGTAGTTGTTCTGTTATATTAGTAGTAGTAGTAGTAGTAGTAATAGTTGTTGCAGTTGTTGTTGTTGTTGTTGTAGAGTGACAAAGTCTTATTACTAAGTTATAATTAACTAATTATAATGTATAATGTAATTAGTGTTATATTTACTGGCTGATATATTATTGATGTGGTTTATTAGATTAGAAACTCGGCTTTAGTTGATAGAGATCACGTTATTGTATTTACGTACTATTTATTGCCAATGGGTATAACATTATCTGGAATCAATAGTCCATTAAAACAGCGTATGGCCCAAATTTAAATAGTAAATGTTATTTTATTATCTACACACACAATATCAAAACAGATGGATGATTGGCCAAAGGTATTTTAGATTTTACTTCCACCTTAAAATATCCTAAGATGGGTGCCATCTTATACGCCCACCCTAAAATTCCTGATCACGGATCTATATATATATATATATATATATATATAGGTGAATGTTGGGCAATGTATCCTTGTATTTTGTATCCATCCTAAAATATTGGAACAACTTACATCATTTATATTGTAGATAAGTTAGTTGATGTCCCTAAATCGTTTGATGTGCTAGGTAATAAAAGTCTACTCTTGTCACTAAATATAATGATTTTTGTTGTTGCCACAATTGTGTGTGTGTTTGTGTGTGCGTGTGCGTGCGTGCGTGCGTGCGTATGTGTGCGTGTGAAAACAATTTGTTTTTTCGTCATCAATCTCATAATTCATAAATAATGCGATTGATCTGTTATTGCGCATGTGTATTCATCAATTGGCCACAAGTGAATCAGAGTTCTACTGTGATAGTAGTAGTAGTAGTAATTGTTGTTGTTTTTGATGTCGTTGTTGCAGGAGTAGTAGTAGCACTACCGTATTTGTTTCTTCATATTTTAATTATAGCACATTTTTCTACCACGAATTTAGGGCGCCTCCGTGGTCTAGCGGTAGCGTGTTGGACAAGATCATTACCACCCGTGTTCAAATCTCGGCGTGAGCATATCTGAAGGTTGTTCCGTCTTTCACTTATCCTCATTACCTTTGGAGGTCGCTCGGCCCATTTAGCCTACCTTGTGCACAAAAGTGGCCGTAAAACATCAGTCATCATCATCATCTACCACGAATTTATTTTTTCTCCATTTACGTTTTAAATCTGTAAATTGCGTGAGACATGACTGAACTCTGACTACATTTGATCATATTCTTCCAACATAGCAGTTATACACACATGCGCGCACGGGCACGTGCATACACATGAACACGGACATATAAAACACACACATAAACACACACATATAAACATCCACCCACCCACACACACACACACACACACACACACATAAACAGAGAAAATAGCTTTTACATAGTTTACAAATAAGGATTTTAAAGATTATATCACTTCTTAATCCCCTACTCTCTGTTTTACGATTGGTGTCATGCGAAAGAAAATTACTTTTAGTGTTTTTCCAGACAGTTTAAAAACTACTCTAATACTTGTGACTGTTCATATTTTAACAATCGCCTATTTTATGCAAACAAATTTGAATTAAGTTGTTTGATCTAACTTGGATCCATTCTAGCATCCTATATCATATTTCATTGTGCCAAGACATCACTCTGTATTACCTCATTAATGGAACACTCGCTCCTCCAACACTTTTTCATCGTTATATCTTTTAGACTTGAACACCCTCACAATAACAGGATCTCCAGATGTGTAGAGAGAATTCTGAATCAGTTGAAATTCTGCGCAGATTTTAGCGAGACCAATAATAATAATTCTGAACACGACCACTCACTGCTCTTATATTACAGTTGATTACAAACAGACTTCCACTGATAGAGGACCCTCCTCCTATTTGCGAGATACCTTTTATAACGTCGTTATTCAATATGGATATAGCAGGTTTGAAGGTCGATGGTTTTACTCCCGGAATACGACACCATCTCTGCCAGTCAGATGGATTACGCAATACCATTCCGGACATCGGGGCACCATTAGCTCTCCGCTGAGCCACTAACTAAAACATAAACCTGGACGAACCATCGTTTAAAGAAGGGTGTTTGCCGGACGACACCGATGACGCTCTGTGACAGACGTAACACTTAACTGATAACAGCACTTTGAACTATTATTACTCGGCGCTGTTTGGGGGCGTTAGGTACAACTTCACATTTCGCCGCCAGTCTTTTGGGAATGATCGACAAATTACTTGTGCTCCGGACACGGTCCCGCTTTTTGGGCTGAACTACGACGGATCTAACGCGTGTAGTTAATGAATTAGTACGGAAAACAAACACGTACGAAGAGGTCAGGCCACTGATAGATAGCACATAACGGTGAAGAACGGTGGATTTATATTTATATTACCTGAATAGAACACTAATATTTATGTCAAGACATCATTTTTTAGTACATTAATAAAATCCCAATCAAATGGACACAACATAACGCGCGCGTACACGCGCATGTACCCACACGCGCGCACGCACATACACACACACGCATATATATATATATATATATATATATATATATAACGCATATACCAAACCCATTATGGACGCATGTGCGTACGCGTGCACGCAAGTAATGATCTGCTATGGACACTCAACAAAACAACATGATCTCACTCCATATCACCTGAGATCGTATAAACTACAAACGAAAATCATTTGTTAGTGAACAGTTACCGAGATGATGATAAATTTTTCACGACTCCCTACCTCCTTGTTTATCTGCCTGTCCGCTCCGCACTTTCCCATCCCACCTTTGACCTTACCGTGCTTTACCAATGGAATGACCACTTCATGTACATGAATATTTTACGAAATATCTCGAATATCAGGCCGCGGGGATTACTTTAATGCGCAAGGTTATCGTGTGTTTTTGCCGTGTGTCGGCCGCAGCACTCCGTCCCGTACTCCAGATAATAAGAGAGGTTTGTAGCCTTGATTCGATCGCCAGGAGACGCTGCTAGTGAGTAATGTGCTTGTTCTCTTCTGTGAACCTTTCCAATTACCTTGACTAAGACGCCGCCGGAGATGTCAGCTATAACATGACGGAACCGAACCAAATCTTTCCTTAAATGGTTCCATGTCATGTATAGCCATTTGTCGCTCGTCCAAGAAAGAAGCGAACCCAAATAGTTAGATGTCAAATACGATGTTGCACCACTTACTTTCAGTAGAAGATCATTTCGTTCTAAAAGTAAGAAGCTGTTTGTAATCTGTTATCAATTGTCCTACAACATAACTTATGGTCTACATGCATGTGTTATTGTGTAACTTTGCTTCCCAAAATCTTTGAATGACTCCTAATAATAAGTGTTATATTATTATTATTGTTATTATTATTATTATTATTATTATTATTATTATTATTATTATTATTACCAAATATTTAAATAAGTGGCAGCTATAAATATATAAACAAATCATGCCAACAAATGTACGAACACTCGATTTATTAGTTTTAAAACATCAGTATATAAGAAAATTCTATATAAAACATTGTATATCAATATACCATAAGATGGTAACAATATATCTTAACCGGGTTTTATAAAATTTATTTTAATTGTTGTCTAGAAATAACTGTTCCTTCACAAGTATATAGTATTCAGATCTGCTCATAACCAAGACCAATAATACTCGAGACAACTCCGGGTGGATAACTCGTACTGATGCTAAGAACAACTATTAGCTGTCACGAAATATCAACTGGTACCTTTACTAAAGACAACTCGTGTGAGCTTATTTTATCAACTTATTGTACGTTAGTGCTGTTTTGATGTTTTAGTCCCTAAACGATTTCTTAAACCTTAATGAGTTTTGAGGCGACACAATCAATCCATGATTTAAACCTATTATCTTAGATCGTTTTGTTTATTTTCATTGCTATTTCTTCGGCTGCCCGTGTGCCATCAACTTCAATTTAATGTGGATGAACTTAACGTCTAGATGCTGGAATAATTCCTATATGTGACAGGAAATTTTTCCGATTGAAATGTCGGTAACACCGCGCGTCACATCACTACATGAACACTAACCAGGATTGTACAGGCCATAATTCTGGTACTGAGTTATCGTATTTCGATACTAATTCGGGATATGGTCTGTTGTTGTTAACTGTAGGTTTTGTCTCTAATTTACATAATATTTCACTGATATCTTCGGCTGGCAGACATCGAGCAATAACTAACTGACATAGAAAAACTTACGAATTTGCTGTTGATAGAACGGCGAATATAAAACATTAAATGTGCCATCTAGTTACTGCAATTAGAAGTTTACTAAATTATTTGGGTTTCTTGTCGGTTTTTTTTTTGGGGGGGGGTTCTTCATTGTATGTCTAGGATATGGTGAATATGGTGATTAGCCTCACTGATACAAAGGAATAAATTATATAGTGTATTAAATGTCGTATGGAAACCATACGTCAGATCGATTTGATTATATATATATATATATATATATATATATATATAAATAATCAAATCGATATTATATATATATATATATATATATATATATATAATTACATGTATGCAATATCTGTCCACCTAATTAATCCAGAGGTTAAATTAAATGGACGAGTTTTCTTAATTTGGATTAACAACCTTTGTTTACTGACCTGGGTACGATTTGCTTTCATGCCGAAATGTGTACGACACAACATCTCGAAGATAGAAGAGACAGACCTACGTTATGATATACTTTATGGCTAACGCTGTATAATCATACTCATTAGCATTCCGGATATTATCTTTCAGGGTGTCGTTTCGAAACAGGAGACACGTCCGATATGTCTGGCGCCGGACTCGGATGTCTCACGGACCGTGCTCAAAGTGGGAAGTGGCCCACTGATAGACGATGGTGTGATATGTCGATGCGTTGACGAAGCTAACACATTACAGTGGAACGAGGCTAGAGATCGGGCCCTGACTTGGTACCATCACGAACGAAGTGAGTAACCACTTCAGTTACTAGATAGTAACCGTAACATGGCAAGCTAACAACAAAAGCTATATTAGCTAAATTCCAGTATGCCGGGAGTGTAATTATTGAATTACCTATCCGCACGCAAGTATAATATAACAATAGTAAATCTAACATGAAGTAATATTTGGTTTTGTACAATGCCGGAAATGTAATAGAATCTTTATTCACCAATCACGAATAGATACACTTCTCTAAGTGCTACCCCGTAAAGATCAAACATGGGGGAGTGAGTGAGTGAGTGAGTGAGCGAGTGAGCGACTGAGTGAGTGAGCGAGTTTTTTGTTTAGTCTCAATGCCGACCACACCTGAGACGTATGGTCTAGATGGAACTCTTTGAGGTAGCACCGCTCAAACACAGGTAACGTGAGTAAAGTTTGTCGAAGTAAATGATAGCATGTGAAGAATACCCTTCACATTATGGAACCTTTCCTGTTGTATATGTCTCTGAGGTAGGAATATATTGCTAAAATACAATAAAGGGGAAGAAAACATAATTTTAATAAAGTGCCAATTGGGTGACAACATAATTCTATATAATGTTGTTGATAAAGAACAACTGCTTTGATGGTAAAACAAAAAGAGTACAAAATACTCATTGTTTAAATTATCATATTAGGCACTATACTGCATTATTGATATTGTAAATATGAATATTCTGAAGGGAAAAAAATGAATTATGTGAGTTGAGGGAGGGGGGTGGAGGGAGAGAGGAGAGAGAGAGTTCTAAAACTAAGACAGTAATTACATAACAGTGATGGTTGTGGTAGTGCTTGTGTTGTGGTTGTGGCAGTGGTCGTGATGGTAGTGGTGACGGTTGTGGTAGGTGGTAGTGGTTGAGGTAACCACGGGAATAAATGAAAATCAATTATGCTGAGTTAATCACCATACCAACACCATAGCATCATACACAAAGAGAACAACAATATATCACCAACAGTGTACTACGAATTAGCCCAGAAGTCGATTATCAAATGGAAAGGTTCTGCCATTCTCTCTTTCTACTCCTGATGATGCGCCTACTCGAACACATATTTACTCTCATAGCCTATAACACGATGGGGGATTAAATGCCTCGTCATTGTCTGAAAACTATCATCTCTATATGGCTTCTGTTGTTGACTAACAGCAGGTGTGACGTGATGGTGTAGGCGTCAATATGGAGGAAGCCCTACAAAATACGCATACAATAAATCCGATTATCCAAACATTGCTCCATAGTAAATACACGATTTTATTTTGGGAGTTATTGTATTGATATCGAAAGAAACATACTCGGGGGAATTCCAGTTTCGTATTATATATGCCATAGTAACTGTAGCGACAATATTACTATGAAAACAACAATAACAACAACTACTACTATTATTACTACTCCTAATTTTACTACTACTACTCTTAATAATAATAATAATAATAATAATAATAATAATACAACCACCGCGATTACAACAGTCACTACTAGTATTACCACTATTATTGTTACTGTTGCTTTTATTGTTATTACTACAACTATTCTTCTTCATTCTAGTCGTGTTCCTATACCACCACCACCAACAACAACATTAAATAATAATAATAATAATAATAATAATAATAATAATAAAAACAATAATAATAATAATAATAACAATAATAATAATAATAATCAATTACTACTACAACTATTGTTCTTAGTAGGTAGTAGTAGCATTAGTACTAGTAGTGAAAGTAGTAGTTATTGGTTTGTTGTTGTTGCTGTAGTACTAGTAATAGCAAGAGTAATAGTAGTAGTAGTAGTAATAGTAGTAGTAGTAGTAGTAGTAATAGTACAAGTAGTAGTAGTAGTAGTAGTAGAAGTAGTAGTAGTAGTAGTAGTAGTAGTAGAAGTAGTAGTGGTAGTAGTAGTAGCAGTAATAGTAGTTTTAATAATAATATTTAATACTACTATTGCCAACTGTTACTATCATATTAGAGCCTGTCTGTAAACATTTATATATTACTAGCTAGTATTATTATTCTCAGTTTTCTATATTATGTCATTATTATCGTCATCTAACACATTTACATCTCTATGGAAACGAATAAATAGTTATAAATCTTAACTAGAAGCTGGATCATCATATATTATAATTAGAATATATTAACCTATTGAAGAAGTCACATCCTCCTCCCCCCCCACACACATATCATTATTATATATTTTATATCTCGTTTCATATTTTCCAGCTGACTGGTTGGTCCAGTATCAATTCTGTACGACGAAGAGTAGAAAGCGGCCATGTTTACTAGAAGATGATGTCGCTGTTGTAGTCCGAAGTCCTAAAGATTCTTGGGATCCAAAGCTCGACTACTGGAGATGTTCCTGTCAGAATGAAATGTAAACAGAATTTTAGTAATTAATGGAACAGTCCATTCAATACAGTTGACATATCTATAACACAATCGATAACAGATACATTTAAATCAGATACATTCTAGTATTACTTAAAAGGGAAAAGTGCTGTAATTCCAATAGATTATTTGTGTCAAATACGTCATTGTTAAAATTGAATTTAAATATATCATCTGAGTCTATATTATTTAGAATTGGTCAGCTGTGTCCAGCGTATCATTAACAGGTTACTATAAAGAAGCCATATTAAATTATGTTCTGCCATTAAGCCTTTAATCTTTCATTCACAGTTATAACGATTTTGTGAAGTGCCGATTGTTAAAAATGCACGACTAAACCATAGTTGAACTGAAAACAAATGAAAGACAAACATTATTTTACTTAGAGTTTCTGTTTATATGTCAATATTCGTGTAACACCGGATTCTCTTATTTCATGAGGTGTTTTTTAAGACATTTGTAATTAACCTTATTAGTATTACATTGTTTTGTAATTCTTTATCTGATCATATTCAAGACAAAATGACACTTACTGATAGGTTGGTTTTGGTTTTGTTGTTCGGGGAGAATCCCCAGGCTGTCGCTTAATCAGCACAGCCTCTATGTTGGAGTGGTTGAGAAAACTCCTCCCCCCACCACTGACAGGGGAGCATACGGAAAGATGGAGCCGAAATACCATGAGGGTGGTCACTGCCAGAGTGTTTTACGTCCTCAGGGGTTTTTTAACGTGCTCCTTTATTTTAAATAATTCAGTGGAGACGGCAGCGCCATTTAACGTGGTCAGCCACCCACGATGTAGTGAGCCGAGAAATTAATCCCTGGAAAAGTTTCGACCTCTTACGGGGTTCGAACCTGCGACCGTTGGCACCAAGTGCCGGGTGCTTAACCGCTAGGCCACCGGAGCTCACTACACTTACTGATAAGCTAGGTTAAATATATTTAACTGGGACCTAATTGCGCAGCAGCGACATCTGGCGAATAGTTTTCACCAACATAGGCCATAATTATGATAATAGATTAGAACAAGAGAAAGGTCATTCAATATTTGAGCGTATTATTGACCATGCTTCGGTAATGTCATCGTAATATATATATATATATATATATCGGTTTTTGATTGGCATCAATATTTTCAGTTATCACATGGATAGTTGGATGATTCATGATGACAGCAAACAAGATAAACAGTTCTGGGAATATCGATACACGTGTGACAAGGTACATATACGTAGATATGTTTGTACGTATATATGTATACATCTATGTATGTGTCCATTTTTTGTTCTCTCTTTCTGTTAATGGGAGTGTGTGAATCTTTATTAACCTCGCTGCTATACCTATTTGTATACATGTGTGTGTGTGTGTGTGTGTGTGTGCGTGCGTGCGTATGTGTGTGTGTGTGTCGAGCGAGAGAGAGCGGGGGTGTTGCTACACACATTCTCTAATTTCAGCTTACCTGTGACACAGGAGAACCGTGTGTCCGCCATTACATGGATCGTGCAGCATCACACACCGTCGGCTTCAGATTTCTATGTACTTGTCCCGAGGGTCATTACTGCCCTCCATCTAAAGGAGGTAAACCTCAGGCTTATGAAGCTGACGGACACGATAAAGATATAGGACCTTATATATTTGGCTATTGTATCCCAGTTCCTGGCTGGGATAGGCAGCCGTGGACTCAGTGAACCGGATTAACTATATCCAGGTGCCAAAAACAGACAGTGCATCATCTTATCCTAAACGATGATACTGTACGATCATTCCATCTCTTGACACTTATACGGCAGAATTAGTCACGTTCGTAGGTCAGACACTTAGACAAGCGAGTTAACATCTGGAAGAGAGAGAGAGAGAGAGAGAGAGAGAGAGAGGGTGAAAACAAATATTCACATATCGACCTTTAAGCATAGACTTTAAAGTATGTTGATGGGTGCTAAACCCGTGGTACAGTAATCCTCTTTGTTGGCATGTGTATTAGCATGTGTGTGTGTGTGTTCACGTCCGTGCACGTGTGGGTGGGATGATAATGGTTATTGAGCAAGGCTGAGAGCTAGCGAGTTAATGGGTGAATGTATGAGTCAGTCAGTTCATGTTTCTGAACATCATTTAATTTTTTTAAACAGTGTCATTTTCACAAACAACTCAGTTATTTAGCGTATAGTTTATATGGTAATGGACTCAAATTTTGCTTTTCATAATCTGCTGGAATAACATCATGTCATAATGTCGTCATGTAAATTATTTCTGCGTTCTCAAACGATCATAATGTATTGCTCATTCAAACATCTTGTAAATACTCGCACACTTTACATAGAGAGAATTCACTCATAACCAACGTATTCACCTGATGTGCTGAAGCGGCAGTCTATAACTGTTGTCTGAAAAGCGACATCGGGTTTAACATCAACGCGCAACGTTTGAGGAGGAAATCACATTAATGTCGATGAACTGAAAAGAAACTGAACAAAAGAAGCCTATTTTATAAATGTATAATTAAAATACATGCATTTTTACTAGCTTTGTTCGATGGGTGATATTTGCAGTAATATCTTCTACAAGTTTCATCGAAATAAATTTTGGTCAAATAACGAATATCTTATATAATTGGGTCATCTTTTAGCTGGTACTATTATTTATAGTTCTTGCAAGTACAAAATAACCTTGAATAATACTCCAGAAGAACACACAAATACATACACATAAATACACACACAAATACAGAGAGAGAGAGAGAGAGAGAGAAAGTAGATCTCATCTGGCACATAAAAGGCTGAAGGGAATCTGCCAAACACGGAGCTGAATTCCCGAAAAACAAATCAATCGATCAAACACGGCATGAAATGTTGAACTTACAATCTGGAGCTTTACTGTAGCGATATCGTGGCCATAATCCTCTATGGTCGATGTGTTATATAAATTCACCATAAACGACACCTACAACAGAGATAACAGCTCAAGGATACACCGTAAAAACTAAAACTATAATGATATTACAATAGAAAATAACTTTGTATTTGCTAGATTTGGGTGTATTTTGTATTTCCAAGATATACACATACTAGCAGGATATCCGGTATTGCTCGAAAAATAAATCACTCAGTTGGTGATTACTTGACTGAAAGAAAACAAAATACATAATGTTATTGTGTGATCTTAGGATTTGTTAATCTCGAAGGTTAAGTGAAATCGGAATCTGTTTAAATCAAATGGCATATAAGTTAGATTAACGAGAATTCTCAGAGTGAATACATCTCCTTTGCTACATCCAAACTATATTGTAATCTAAGTAACCTGTGTCATAAGCTTATTATCAGCAAGTTACGAAGGAGCATGATCGATGTTCCAAGTTTTAGGGACTTTTAGGAAAAGTGTGGTGGCATTCCTTGAATATGACCAGGATCTTTATCAACTTATTTGAAGCGTGAACATTACCATGCAGTTGGTGAAAAAGCTGCGTCTCACTGGTGCAAGTTCAACGTTCAAAGTTCAACTTAGGACGAATAATTAATGCAGCTGCAGAGGGCATTTATTTAATGCTGGTTCAAGGGCCCCGCTTATCTAGTCATAATTCAATGTTCTCTCCAGTTTCATTAACATTATAATCATTGCTGTTCAACTAATGATACTAATTACTACATACATCTGAACTCTATTATCACAGTATTGATCTCAAAAGGGACATTGTTAGTATAATAAGGAATGCAGTAAAAGTTGGTTATAAATAACTAGGAAATAACAAAATAGTAGCCTATTTCGAAGTGGTTAGCTGGTCCAGCCACTTCATTCACTTCCATATTAAATAAACTGGGATATAACGAAATTTATACAACGAGAACCTGCTGGGATCGAAGTTATTTTTCGGTCCCAGCAGCATTAAATCAATATTTATCGCGCTGGCTGTAACGAAATACGATGTTTGAAATTGCAATGCCCAGTCAGTCAGTCAGTGAGTGAGTCAGACCGTTGTGATCAATGTAATTATAAATGCAACAACCAATATGAAAATGTCAATCAAATTTAATTGCATTATTTTGATGACAGAAAGCATGCAATTTTATTGTTCCATTGGGGTTCGAATAGGTAGTGAGGAGATATTGACACTTGGGTCTTGTAGCGTATGATAGACTTTGGATTGGATTGCCAACTTGTTTAATGAAATAGAGACAATTTTCTATCAGTAATCAAATATCCCAATGGCTAGCAAACTTAAAACAGTATCTAATGACACAGAGTTGCAAGCTTTCGACGAAGTTGACAAAAATGAATTCTAAGACTCAAATTGCTAAAGAATATGGTGTTCTGTGTAGTACACTGTCAACGTGTTTGAAGAACAAGAATGCATTGCGAAAAGCTAACGGAAAATTCGCACCAGACCGGAAAGGCATAAGAACGGCCAAACACAGTGGTGTTGAGGCTACATTGGTTATATGAGTACAAGGACACCAGATCCCAAATACACATACAAACAGGCTTGTTTTCACCAATTATCGCTTATGCGTCGATTTGAAAACTGGGATAAATCGAAGTACCATTATAACGAAATGAATTCCCATTCCCTTTGAATTTCGTTATAACCAACTTTACTGTATTGTATGATATATTATCAATGAAGGGGTGGTGCTTCCAGTTTTACCTGGAAGATTCCAGCCTCCATTCTGGATAGGAAATTGTGCACACACACACACACATACACACACCAAACCACATCCCTAACAGGTACTAATCATCTGAGGGTAACATAACGATCGTTGTATGTTCTTTTCATACATTGATGGTACGTCTACATATAGATCATGATATCATGATATCATAGTAGAGGGAGATTAGAAAGAAACTTGAACCCGTCGAATTCATGGACACCCTGATGATTCTCCATTTACACACTGATTCAATGGGTCATAAATCCCTACCTCGTTAATGTTGTCTTCCAGCACTCACTACTGATAGATACAAATGTATACTTTCCTGAGAAATGAAGACGGCGCCATGTTGTACAGTTCTATGGGCCTAATGAACGGTGTACAAGTAAATACTAAAGTCAGTATCACCAACCATAATATAACATATTTTGGCAACAACATTCAAAAGACAAAATTTGTAATATATCTTGTGTTTTTCTGTATCGATTAAAAATACATTATAGAATCGAGAGAATCAATCTCTCTGAGCGCTGAAAGGCCGTAGTAGGCTCCCACCGACAGATAATGACTTTATAGGAAGAAGGCTGGCATTCAGATAGCCAATAATAATCATAAAGTATCTACAATGGTTAGCCTATAACTAGATCTGACCTATAAACCTGTCAAAGAAATGAACATGTCTTCCATCAATATCGATTTTTAGATGCCACGAGAAGTTAGCCGGATGTCACTATCTATCAATCAGTAGCAATCATAACATGATTGATATATAACCGAGTATTATAATATAGACTACATACTTGTTTACCAATATTAAAAGGTATATATAATAAATATATTTTTGACTATAAACTCATTCATCGTGGGTGGCTGACCACGTTAAATGGCGCTGCCGTCTCCACTGAATTAATACAAAATAAATGGGGACGTTAAAGACCCCCTGAAGACGTAATACACTCTGGCAGTGACCACCCTCAGGGTATTTCGGCTCCATCTTTCCGTACTGCTCCCCTGTGAGTGGTGGGGAGGAGTTTCTCAACCACTCCAACATAGAGGCTGTGCCGAATAAGCGACAGCCCGGGGATTCTCCCCGTAAAACAAAACAAACAGACTATAAACATATTTTGAAAATAAAGATATGGAGATCTATCTCGTCACCGATCAAATAGTCCGAAGCCGAAACCAGTAGATGACGTTGTGGAACACGTAAATGAACTTTAAAATCGCTAAGACTAATCACCATCATAACATCCCATCCGTGTATCTCACTTCACTCTGTCATTAAAGCTGAAACAAGTAAGCTCAGTCTAGATCGCGGTAAATAGGTAAATAGCATATCTTCGTATCCGAGTTATTGTCAAGTAAAGAAGCCTTTCGTTTAGTACTTTTGGTGTTTAGTATTTCACTTAAATCAGTTTTATGAAAGATTGGGTATCTGATTCTTCTGATTCAGCCACTAAAGAAAGGAGCCACAACTACAAATATATTAGAGATTAAACGGCCGCTCACTTCCACAGCCACGTCATGTACACATTGACGACACGCAATAGATAATGGCTAATATTGACTTAATAAGTAATTATTTCATATAGACCCAATACTAAAGCATTACCAGGTTATTCCGATAATAGAACATTATGTAAATGCTTTTTAACCACCATTTAAAGCTTCAGTGTAAGATTTATGTCAACGTGTTTGACCGCGTTTATTGTTTCTTGTTGATTTACGACAACTTGACAGACAGATAGTTTTGTTTGTGCTACATCCATCAGCTACAAATCCAAATGTTTGGTTAGTTGTTTGTTTTATTGTGTTGTTGTTGCCATTTTTCTGTTATATATATGCTCACTTCCTTTCCTTGGCTACTTTTCTCCTAATGAATAGTTCGGGCGCCTCCGTGGTCTAGCGGTAGCGTGTTGGACCACATGTCACTACCAAGCGGGTTCGAATCTCGGCGTGGGCATATCTGAAGGTTGTTTCATCTTTGACTTCGCTTCATTACCTTTGGAGGTCGCTCGGCCCATTTAGCCTACCGTGTGCACAAAAGTGGCTTAAAAACATCAATCGTCATGACCTCCCAATGAATAGTTCAAAGAACGAAACAAAAGGACAAAACAAAAGTTTAGATCTCATTCAGCCTCAACCAACATAAACACAAACACGGATTTACTTTAATATGGCCTTGATCGTACTCAGTCTGAATGTTAAACGTTTTCGTTCTAATCGCAATCTACTTAATCCAACCATTAAACTAATTCGTTGAAATATATAACTATCATTTACCAGCCGTCTGATTATTTTTGTTATTTTTACTCGTCTGCTTTGTTCTTTGCATTGTCTCTTTATTGATGTTAATCTCTCGCATCAGCCAAACTTTATAGAAAGTCTGTTTTCTTTGTCCAATTAATTCAGTTATTCTTCAGTCGACATTATAGTAGTCAATAGCTAACAAGCAGTACAGTGATATTCCATTCAGTGCTTCTTATCTGCCAGTTATTCTTCATTATACCAATAAAGCTCATCAGTCACTAGTCACACCCATGTTGTTCTGTCTGTGAGAATGTCGGTCTCTTCTAGCCCAAGATATATTACTTATAGTCACCTATAGGCAATATGATCATTTATAAGCCATTTAGGATGTAGGATTAAATGTGGCCTTCAATACATAGTCATAAAAATTGTTTCTTATGTGCAGCACTAATGAACTAAGATTGCAATTATTTCTGTCATATTAAGTACTGAAACACTTCAAAGTAAGAGCTTTTCGTGACCTATTTCTTTATTTCAAACAACATTTATAGTAACAACAAACAGAAATAATATAACACTACTACCCCAAAACACATGAAAGACACCATCAACTAAACTCTTCGTGTAAAAAATCAAATTTATAAACGTTTGATTGATGTGAACCACCGTCAATAAAATAATAATCCAGTTATAAAAATTAGTATAATTTCTATAGCATTTGACATATTCACGTATAACTTTAGTGTATAACTTCATTCTTTAACTTGTTAAATAAAATTTACCAATATTCGCCCTTTTTTAATTTTTCTTTCTTTGTACTACAATACTTAATTGGTGTATTTAAGTCATCCAAAGAAATTACGTTACCTTGTTATAAGCTCAACATTGTTTCGATGAAATGTAGGAATATCACTTTTGAATTATCACTACTAACTATTATGTGAGAGATGTTGGTAGCTTCTGAACATTGTACGACTATAAGGTCTTTCTGGCATAATGGCTGAATTCAAACTCCATATTTTCCCACATAAATAACCATTGCTTTCGGGGGTGATGCGTCTGTAGCTTATTGCGTAATGACAATGAGACAGAGTATTCTCGACTTTTATTACAAAAACATAGATCGATAGGAACATTTATAGACGACCAAAGGCAGCAACTACAGATACTACCATTAATTAATAATTCTTAATGGATGCCATTCAGAAATCGAGACACTGGTGAAGGGTTTAATAAGCTTTTGTCAGGTGATCCTAGTTGTCCCACATGCTAGAATGGTATCAGATTCTTTGTTCATCACAATGTAATTCATACATCTCAGATTGTTGTTCAGAATGCCACTAAAAGATCCTTTCACAGTGAGCCATGCCTATGGGATAATTGCCAGTAAAAATAGACTGGTAACAAATAACAGCCGAAACTTCTTACACGATAGCGACTTTTCATATTACCTACTGAAACATCCTACAACAGACTATTTCTCTTTAAAATCACATAAGACGGTTCTATTAATGTCATCGTCAAGGCTGATCCTGTCTGGATTTGAAAACAATTCCTAATTTCTCAAGTCACACAATCAAATAAATACATGATCTATCTGTCATTGTTTACTTTAGTGCCTTTGGTACCCTAATGTCGTCACTTTGGTATTGATCATGCGAGCAACATCGTCCTTTATGAGAGTTGATACCAATATAGATTTAACAAGCATCATTTTAATACTCTGTATTTGGAGCATGTAATTAAATGGTAATAATGGCACGTGATCATGAAATAAAAACTTGAATATTAGTCCGGAATAAAAACTAATTCTAGGCCATTTTACACGTTTTCTGGCCATAATTCCTATCTCACCATGCATCGCTCTATCAAGCATACCTGAAACAAAAACCTTAAACTAATTGAAATCGATAAAATGGATAATTAGTTTTATTCCTTTCATTTTTAGAAAGAAAGATTACTAAAAAAAGACATCCCTACAACTATACATAATCCTTTCCTATACAGAAATCATGAAGCTAGACCGAGAAGATTTTTGTCTTAGCAAGAATGTTTGTGAAGTGTTTAATTACGTAAATGTATTAATTCCGGTTTAAAACAAATGTTTCTTTTACACCAAGGATTCTGTTGGTACTCTATGATCATCTGTCTACACTAATAGAGAGAATTAGGCCATGATACTTTGTAAAAGGCTTCCCATTTGATTGATTACGGCCTTACAGAAAGTTTACAGATAAACATAACCTGACAAATAGAAAACAAAAGGTGAAAGGGTGTTAAAAGAAATGTCATGATCTAATACACTACCGGAAGTGTGGTTGTATAAACGATATACACGCTAATGAAAGGTGGAAAGATGATACCTACCATCCTTTAGACACGTGTTAACCTTTTATTCTGCTGATCCTTTGTCAGTGTATAGAACGATGATTTTACTTTGGTTATAATAACAAGTTTATATTGCCTGCGTTATAATTCTTGTTCATTGGAAGATTTTCTGAAACCTCATCAACATTACTATATTTAGTGATTCTGAAGAATTACTTTTTAATTAAAATTTTCCGAGGCTTGTTGTCTTTAGTGCAACTTTTGGTACACGATATTGTTAAAAGAAAGTGATGGTTTCCTGGCTACTTTCGGCACTCCCGTAATTCCCCATCTCCCACAGGAGTATCCATCACTCAAAGATTTAATGGTGTATCACATTCATATAATGATGCTTGTCAAAACTGAACAAAAAACCTAAAGTAATCCATAACTAACCATTTTTAACTCATTAATTCTATTACATAGGTACCTGCGTGTACACCCCCCACGAGCAATATATAATCTCTGATGATCCAGCGGCTGGTACGTGGCACGTAATGCCAAATGGCATAGATTCTAACCTCCAAAAGAGTCGAAACCTTTTCGAAGATTACTTTCTTGACTGAGAACATCCTAGTTGGCTGACCATGTTAAAAGTCATCTTTTCAATTCAGCCATTTCAGTAAACTGTTCACGGTACAATATTTACGTCGTTGTATGTTATCAATGTAAGGAGATTATAATCTATCAAATGAATAAATTACGGATTAATCTGTTGTAGATAGGCATATCACGCAATGAAATACATCATATAGATCAATAATGGATCTTTACATTGATGAGATCACGTTTATAATATCCTTTGGTGTTAGACTACGGGTATATTGTATGCGCAACTGCGACAAATATGTAAGATTGCCTATATCTGGGTTTACAGACTGATGAGCCGTCCAGAAGTACTAATCATGCATAGCTTTTTTTAAATAATATTTATATGTGTATAGATATCTTAGTATATGGTTGTATACATTTAGAAATATATTGATTGTATTATTCTATAATCGTGTCACTCACACACACACACACACACACACACACACACACACACACACACACATATATATATATATATATATATATATAAGAATAAAAAATGTGTGGTGAAGGTAGAAATAAAGATAAATGTTAAATGAAATGTCAACATCTTGTAATATTTCCATTGTCATTATCTCTTGACCCGCTGTCAGTAATCGTCCTCATAAATATATAAAAATATAAGTTTACAAAGATAGGAGTACTGATAGGAGTACTGATAGGAGTACTGATACGAGTACTGATAGGAGTACTGATAGGAGTACTGATAGGAGTACTGATACGAGTTTTCGGTATGAGTTTCTGTTGGACACAAGTTTAGACAGGTATTCATGCGCTATTCCGTTTGTAGATTTAGAAGTAAACATTGTATTCTTTGTAGAACTAAGGAAAGAAATAATCATATTTTCAAGTATTTGTTACCATGTGAACTACACTATTCTGAACTCGTTGCAGCCGATTCATTCTAAAATGAGATATGCGATATGATAGTAGCAAACAAACTTGATGTAAAACGAGGATGTAACAAGTGCTACTTGTGTCAAGGATGCTTTTAAACAATGCATATTCTAAAGGTGGTAGTAGGTAGCTCGGCATACTGATGTTCATACACATTAATTTGTACATTTGTCAAAAATAAATTCTAGATTAGTCACTGACCCATTAGCGGTAATGGGGGACACCTAATATTAATGCTGTTGTTTGTTGTGTTTTTTTGGGGGTCAATTAACATAATCCGATTAAGCTAAATAGATCATATTTGTTTTAACATAATTAAATTTTAGAAGATTTTTAAGACACCCATAGCCGAATATCAGTAATGTAACGTCCCAAATTCACCAAGGAAGAGGAGAAACTTGGATCCAGTGATTTATACAGCTTTATTTACATACGGGTGTTATTTAACACAATATCGCTTCGCTCATGATCCCAGAAAAAGCTGTTTATGTTTTTAAAACCAAAAACTCAACCCTGTGGTACATCAGATAACACTAGAAAAATTAACATATATTTTAGTAACAAATTATGATATAGGTAATAATGATAAATCACCTGATATGGTAATTAATTAATGTACCACTTGCGTTTTCAAGCTCTTTCTTCGGGAAAAACTTCGTATCTATTTGCCATGCTTTATTTAGCACCCAGCCCAATAGGTTCCGTTCATCCGGTTTTCACTTGCTGTCTGTTCCCAGGGTAAAACCTGATGCTGGGACTCGTGCTTTTTCGGTTGCTATCCCTACTCTTTGAAACTCACTCCTTGGACTTATTAAGTTATCAAATAGCATAGTTTATTTCCGTCATCATTTGAAAACTCACCTTTTCAAATTTGCTTATCTCTCCTTTGCTTTCAAGGCATCCGATCATTTGTTGATGGATTCTGCATCGTACCATGACTATGAGATTGCCCAACCCCTGTATTAGTTGCCCCACTGAGCTCGACTCTTTTCGGGGATATTGGCGCTAGAGAATTTTGTTACTATTATTATTATTATTGTTGTTGTTGTTATATGACTATATGTATATTAACAATAGGTGGCAAATTGTCATCCATTGAAATTAGAAGTATGTAAAGACACCTTGAAATATTAAACTTTTGGCACTTTCCTTCCAACTTTTGTGTCAATCTTTCTATTATATGCTAATTCAAACGATATATATTATCCCATATTAAAAGCATAGAAAGCAACAAAAATGTATTAAATATACACTTAAAGCCATGGCTCTACTCATACTTATGAGTGATGAAAGCATATCACTTTCGCGAACTTCCTCAATGCTATATAATGACGAGTAAAGATTATTTGCGCCTAAATAATTATTATTTCTGGATTTAGGGACAAAGGTTGTTTTTTAAGTAATCATAAACACCATCACAATCACAAAGAAAGGGTTTTGTCTCTGTGTGTATGTGCGTTTGTGTGTGTCCGTGCGCGTGTGTGGGGGGCACTAACATATAGCATCAACACCCACACGTCCCTAAAACCCGTAACTCCTTAAATTGGCGCGTGTATAATTGTACACATATGTAAACCTAAACATATATAAACGCAAAAGTACAAAAAGCCAAACATGCATAAACCTTAACATTCAGAAATATACAAACATAAACATTTGTAAAACTGAGAGCTAAACAATGATAATAAACCGGGATTATTCTTCTGTCTGTGCGGCTCAGGCAATCCACTTTTCATATGTGACAAATATGTACACACCGGAAGCGGAAACACATACACAATGTATCATGTTAAACCGCAGCTTCCAGTAAACAGCAAATACTCGTGATTCAATGTTAAGTAAATACGGGTACAAGGTAACTGCTTTGACACGACAGTTTATAGTCAGCACCAATTTATCTTGGTTCACACGAAACCTATATAACGGAACATTTCGACACTACAGATGCTGACTTCACCTTCATTCTGAGTTCAAATAGCTCAATAATCTTACCTATGTAAATCATACTAAGAACGTCGGTACCGTGGCACAGCTAGTACTGGACCTACTCTAAAAATGTATCTCCTTCTATGGTTCATCTCCCGAACACGTTTGTGTGTGTGTGTGTGCATGCGTGAGTGCGTGGGTGTGTGTTCGTGCGTTCGTGTGTGCGTGCGTGCGTTCATACAAAAGTAGCCTTGGTGCTAAATTATCAATTAAAGCAGACCTTCACTGAGTTTGATGTTTCTCCATATCGCATTGCAATAGAATATCGATTGATCATTCCCACGACGAGAAAGAGAAACACCGGAGCGCCTTCTGTCTGAGTGCTCCATCTTTGTGGAGACTGTTGATGTAGGAACATTAAAGATTATAAACGAGCACCAACATGGTATCTCTACGAGTTTATCTTCCACTCTTTATTACTGGAACAATGTACTTATCGGCTAACGCTTCAGTAAGAACCTTAATCGAAAAGTTGTTCGCTAAAAACGAAAATTCTACCCTTCAGTGCCCAACTCTGGACACGGTCAGTGATCGCAATGTTATCAGATGTCTCTTGAAGTGCACGAGGCGAAATTCGTGCTTTGGCTTGAATTTGTATGCTTCCGATTCGGGATCAAGTGTAAGTTCGTTATGTTATGCCGACGATTCTGGATTGGTTAGAATGATATCATCAGCTATTGAGAATACAGTTTATGTGGTATCTGACTTATTGCTGGCAACAACAAGTAAGCATCCTACGTATCTATAATAGTATATATATATATATATATATATATATATATATATATATATATATATATACCCAAGCACCATATTGTTGAAATTGCACTCACAAAAATCGAATCTATTTGTAAACCCGCAGGTCAATGAGTTTTTAAGCAATGTGAGATAGGGAAATATCACTAAAATCGCGTAAGTAATAAACTGCATGCCTTCCTCATAAGTAAAAGTAGGTCTTACAAAAAGCCACAAGTCAGAAAGTTCCATATCAATAAAAGCGAATGTGTGTTTGTCTGTGGTTTGCAAAAAATACATACGCCAGGTGGCTAACTGGTGTTTCGTGTGCTATTTGAGTTACTAAAGGTCTCTGTAAATTTTCTTCTTAATAAACACACACACGAATGTTAGTTTGTCTGTCTGTGTGTTCAAAAACAAATGTCTGACAAAAGAGTCTTAAGTGGCGGTGCATATGACACTGGTTCGGACTATGATTGGAACTATGATGTTTAGTCATTAAAATTCCGGTTTTATTATTCTAAGCCCTTAGTTATAAGCATCAACGGCTCAAGTAGCTCTCCGCATGAGCCAGATTTAAAGTCCACGAGGAGCTCGGCTTTTAATCTTGTAATAAAATAAAACACTAACATCTCTGTCTAACTGCCTGATGGATATGACAAGTATTCTGCAGAGATCTATAATATTGTATTAGAAATTTAGAAATAAATCTGCTGATGCATCCACACACACACACACACACACACACACACACACACACACACACACACCACACACACATATATATATATATATATATATATATATATATCACAAAGTGTTTTAATAGGTAGGTTATATCTGCGTATGACAAAACAGAATCCTTTTCGAAATAAATTAACTCTTGACAAGTATTATAGTTTAGACCTGTATAATTTGGTTCTTTAATAAAATATGCCGTTTTCACCTGCCATTTACAGCCATATCGCCCATAATAATAATACTCATAGTCCGGTATATGTATTACGTTTCACTAAAAAATTACTAAATTTATCTCCATGTACATTTATTTAATTTAATGTTCATCTTCCTATTCTTCCTTTCTATGAAAAAAACAAAACAAATCATCGTAAAACATAGTGCCTTTATCAAATTGTTAACAACAGATGACATTATCGTCTGACTGTAAAATATGACATTAATATTTAATTATAAAATATTTTAATTTAAATATCCGTAGATAGAGAACATAATAAACTTGTATTTAGAAGTGTTAATGTGTCCAAAATCTCTCACTCGCTTTTTTCTTTTTGTTAATTCAGTCATCTTCTTTACAATGCATTCATTGATGTCACATCAAAAACGCTACATAGCCCCCCCCCCACCATGCTTTACTTATAATATTAAAATACACCCGTAATTAATTATGTATACTACATGGAAATGTATTAAAGCTCATTTGATTATTTTTGATGTGTAACGGACACACAGATAATGTTTTGTTCGTTAAATAAAACGTCACTATTTCATTATGTACACTAATTTTGACCTATTTTCTGACCTATTTTCTGTTTTATCGTTCTAGCTGAGACACCCAGAGGTTACAACTGTCAGACAAACGACCCCTGTAGAAAAGATGGCCAAAAATACTTCCCACATGAGATACCAACCAGATACATAAAGTGTTTCGTTGAAGGTTGTCGTGAGTTCGTTTGTGACGAAGAAAAAAACTGGAACCAAAGTCTAATACATTGTACTTAAAGCCCGATTTTCTTTGCCACCCCCACCCCACCCTCTTTCTTTCGTTATAATCCATTCAAGACAAAAATGTAGTTAATTATTATAACCAAATATTTATATTTTAATATATATTATTTGCATTTGAAAATGATAATTCTCAGGTAGTTACATCCGCATCTAAGTAGGATTGTGGATAAATGTAGGAAAAATTATGATCGCGTGCACACGCGAGAAAGAGAAAGAGAGGGAAAGAGGTGGGGGATGGAAGAGAGCGAGAGGGGCTGATAGTAGTAGTAGTAATAGTAACTGGAAATGTATGCAGCTTATATTTTAATCTAAGGCTAATAATGATTGCCATCTTGTAAATATTATTAACTTTTCTTAGTTGTCTCACACAGTTTCCTGATATTTGTTGTGGTACGAAAATGATAAAATTCGTTTATCAATTGATTGACTTATTAAAATCATCAAATCATCGGTTTTTAGTCCGTTCAGACAGCTCAGCGGTTAAGACAATGCGCAGTGGGCCTTCAGGTTATGGGTTCAAATGCCACTTGTAACTGTGTTTGTGGGATATTTCTCTAGGATATTGCCCCTCAGTCATATATCCCAGATATGGCCAACGACAAAACTAAATAACATCTTTACTCACTCGGATCACCAGCTGTCCCTGCATGATGATGGTGATGATGATTTATATTAATAAAGTTGTTTATTTTTGCTTATTGCATCAAGCCGAAATAACACATTCTTAATCTCATGTTTCAATAATTAAATCTATTTATAGTGAACGGAACAAATAATTATTCTTTTCAGATTCGAAGAACACCAAGTTAGAGGCAATATGCCATATTTACCATCATAAGATAGATATCAAGAGCTCCCCACAAAAATAATTACTTGGATGTAGATTGAAAAATTAAAAATCAATAAACACTAAATGTTCGGAATGTTACAAGTAAAATAAAGTATGAAATAAAATAAGAAATGTGCGACCAAAAGAAACATCAAGCAACACATTTGAATAACAACTGAATAACAACCACAACAGATAAAACAAACTGAATAACGAACTGATAAAAACGGTTGTAACGATAAATGGCAGGCCACAGAAAAAAGGCAGAATATCAACACAGTAACAAAGTGTAACGACATGTATCTACTCCGTCATGTGTTATTTATCGTGTTTTCCGTATTTACCGTTATCTACCGTTTTATAGAACATGCTATCAATTTAAACCTTTACTACTTACCGGAAAAGGTATAAATAAAATATTGTTACTAAAGACTAATATGCTTTGTATAGATTGTCTGCCTTTCCATGTTTACTATTTGCTTCTATTTGTGGTTGAATTACCTTTTTCAACTACCATTTTTGGTAGTAATTCTCAAAGCGCATAATCCGCAATTATCTGCCTAATCCGCAATGTAGATTCTGCCATTTAGTCTATTATATAGTAGGCGGTTAGCGAGAATCGAACTCCGGATCTCTCGAAATTTAAGCTTGCACCATAACATCTGATCTGTCCTTCCACATCGTAACTGTAAACAGCATCAGAATTGTTATTCAAGGACGAGTGAATAGACTTTTATCTAATCACAGTAATGTCTCCTCTTTACCTGTTCTATCTCTTCAACAAATAGTACTTCCATCCAATTATTCAAACACTGAGATATGTTAATGATAATGCAATAAGTAGATTAATGGGTAGAGTTATAGGTGCATGTAGCTGTGAGCGATCTGGTTTATATTACGAATAACAAACTATCCCCCATAGACGATTTCCACGACGACTGCGCCATCTGGCGGAACTCCGCTTGTGGGTCGCTTTCCACAGTTCTGAGTCCAAGCTTCGACATTTGTGTGTTTAATTATTGCTAGCGGGTCTAATAAAATACGTTATTTATACCAATCGCGAAATAATAGAGTGCACAAACAGGTTCACGTGTTAATAAACTGTCTATTATACCAACATATTTGATGAGTTATTTTCAATAACGACTTATATTTTGTCAGTAAATACAGATTTATTTGCGGTTGTATGTCTTGTATAGCTGTTGTTTACAACATGGCGTATGTGTCGTTAATATATTTCATACTGGTCTTCTCAATTGACGATAATTTTAGGTGGACTTTCGCCAAAAACGTAACTCACGATACATCATACCTTATTTATAATATGTAATAATAAGGTTTCGGTCTCGGACATGCGTTGAGGAAATTAATATTCATTAACCACGTTGTTGGATCTGACAAAACGTTCTTAATAATTATAGTTATATTATTATGTGAGAACAAAAGATTTATTTCATATTGTTCGTTATCGGATATTGACAGTTTATTGTCACGACATCTGAATTACAGTTTGACAGCCATTGTCTGGCAACTTTGGTCATTTCATGTGATGAAAGTTGACTTTTCCCGACAAAAAATCTATTATAAAAAATAGTAACAATAATAAAAAATTTATATTTAACATAATAGGCATTCCGTGAAACTTCTACTTAAAAGTATAAATCGATCTGGTCTTGTGAATACGACAAAATTGTGAATTTACGAACGAGTACATTCGTTGTTCGATTGCTACTTCACTGTGTACACAGCTGCACTGACACGTAAACATTGTCAATTCTGCTAAGGATTCACTCTTTTTATTGATCTCAATTTAAGGGTAATATCCGGTTATTCATAAGTTACCAAACATTTTAAAGAAGAATGCTTTTGAAACCGACATATAAATGGCAACAATATACAATTATCGAAATTGAATAGGTTTTACAAAATGATTATTACTTATTCAGAGGAAACTTGTCTTTAGTGGTTTGATCATGATTTCAGTTATTCAGATTATTTTAAGCGTATTATATTTACACTTTATCAAATAATAATAGTATTTTCTGTAGCCCCTTATTCCACTTAAATATGTCTAATGCGCATTATATTTAAAACATAATTAAAATATGTTTAAGTTCACATAACACAAACACATATCAGGCATAAATACATTAGTTTATAGATATTATAAATAGATGAATTTAAAGAATTGGGTTTTAAGAAGCTTACAAAATATTTCTTTACTTGCTCCACGTTTATTATTATTTGACAACCTAATCAATAGCCTGAGAGCTGATGCTCGGAAAGATAAACAGATTTATATCGTCAAGAACTACATTTTACGTCTAATATATAAGGTAATTCGGGGGTTTTATTTTTTAATTAAATAGTTTATTAATGGAAAAATGTTTTGACATCTTGTGGTGTTTAATGTACACGTTTAACTCTTCACTCCGCTTTGTTTTTCTTCTGGAAAATGCTAATAAATCTTTGGTGTTTTTAAGTTGCAAGATTTATTTAGATCTAGTGAATGAATTTTATAACATAAACGCAATAGGTAAAATATTATATTATAATATTTCACATTGATTTAATTAATTAATATGTTACTTTGTAAATGGGCGCGTTCTTTAGAAACACCGATGGTCTTATTTTGACATTTAACGCTATGAAGGAACACGTCTTTATTTGAAATAGATGTTTCTTCCTGTCCTTGTAGAGGAGGGCAATAACATCCCAACACGGTCATTACTACCATCAACATGCCAGTCGTCATAAGTCCTATTTTTCGTATAACGTCTTGGAAACATCACGAAATAATTATATACGACGTTCTCGCCGTCGTCAGATACATTGAAATATGATAAGGATTAGTGTCATCAATCAATAAACGCTTTTTACGTCACTAATGTCACTAATTATCATAAAGTAGTCATGCTTTCTTCTTGTTGATGTCGTTTAAATCAATAATTGCCAATAACAGCAATTCAAAACGTTGGCTTTCATTTTTATTTGGAAATGCAATAATATCATATCTCGAATTGTTCCGCTGTCTAATTAACATAATTTTTCTTGTAGCAAATCGGCATCGTAAAGGTCAAGAACAATAAAAAGTCAACAGTTGTTGATTCGTCTTATGGATAACAAGCACGATACCCACCAGCATATATATATATATATATATATATATATATATATATATATATATATCGCTATTGGAAACCTTTTTGTTTAACAAAATTGAAATTTTGCTCTTTTGTGGTCATTTGGTCCACCTGATACTTCATCTACTTACAGCCTTAAATTTTCATATTTTGGGAGCGGATGTGTATTTGTCGATTAGGTGTCTGTAAATGACAGCTATATATAAACACTCCCTGGTAAATTAATAATGATGCCGCCTGTAAGTGCTCAAAAACCATAAACTGAAAAGGTAAATAGCTAAGTTCCTTACCAAGATGAAAAGCCTTTTGAAAGGCAGCCCCGTATTCCAACTATATAATACTTCGGTAATAATAATTGACTGCGATACAATTCCCTTTGTAAATATTATTAGCGACCTCCGGTGGTCTAGCGATTAAGTACGTTGCTCTTTGTGCTAAAGTGTGAATTTGGTCGGATAGCCAAGGGCCACAGGTTCGATCTTATCATAAGGTCGAAACTTTTCCAGGGATTAATTTCTCGTTAAATGGATCGTCAGCATTTGCTGATCAGGCGATCTACAGACTAACACACATCATAAATCTCGTCGAAAGCTCAAAGTTGTGGGGATATAGCGAGTTGACAATGCTACCATTTTGAAACTTTTAGTGGCTTACGTCAGGCAACCAGTCAAAATGCAGAATTACATAATGTTGACACTTTCCAAGAATGTTTGTAATGAACTGTGACATTTCAAGTGGATTATTGACCATTTACCATTCATGCTCCATGCGACTTCCTTTGAAAGTGGTGCTTTATTGGATAAGAATCAGCAAGCCTGAGTGTGATCGTGTGTTTGTTTATTGTCTGAATTACAAGAAATTACAAGTGTCGATCTGTTTTGAAGGTGTTATTTCAGACAATATTCGTGAATTTCCGCAGATAATTCAGACTTTATATCACAGATAAAATTACAAAATTCAATAATTTTATAGCCATGAATTCGCCAACTTAATACGTCGTCATCATTTGCCGATTTACAGTATTTACCTCGCCGATTATAATTTCACAATAATAATAATAAATAAAACATCTCCATTGACGTGAACAAACGTGGTGACAAATCAAAAACGCTGTGGTGGTCATTAGATCTGATCGCTGAGTTTATCTTTTCAATATGCTTCATGGATGCCAAACTGTTAGAATAACGAAGACTATATTAATCCAATTATAAACAGCTCTGGGGTGATTCAACGCGACACAATGATAAATAGAAAACGAATATAAACACTTTTAGGATGCGTCTTGTTAACTGTAAATGTGAACACTGACAAACATTAACAGTTCTGTAGTTAATGATTTTCCCTTAAGTTAAAACTCTGAACTAAATATATAAAACGTTCGAAATATCGCGTAGAGTGTTTGCTGCAAATTAAAAGACAATTAAAAGGTATTGAGGAAGCCAACCCGAAGAACGACGCCAACTATAAAATCTGTGAAGTGGCCATTCACATTTCTGATTGAATGAATAGTTATTTATTTGAGCTTAGTAGTTGGTGTAGCTTGTCCAGATAATGTGTTAACCGGAAAGTGTCAATTTTTCCCGATTGACAAAACGACCGGAGATATGTTCGAAACATTTAATAGATTAAATGGTAAATTTAGCTCGGATATCTTGATTCACCAGAAAAAACTAACTCACTCATAATTTTCTATGTTGTAAAATTAGGTTTAAACGGCAAAAAAATGGGATATGGGACATTTACAGGAACCAATCAGAACTAAACTAAACTTAAGACTACCTGATACTGTCTCGTTCTTTCATCTCTAGGATGACATCATTTCTAAAGACTTGCATGTATACACACTCAATGGAATCTAATTATTCCCGTGACAAACGGTGACAAAGTTTAGAAATAAAAGCTTTGACGAGCCGATTATAAAGGTAATATCAGGTAATATAAGGTTTTACGGTAACTAGACAATGAAGATTTATTCTTCTAAAGAATCCCAGAGACGGTTTATATTCTGATTGCATTTTGTTTCAGTACTTTTTCTTTTTTCTTAAGTAGACATATTTTTTATGCAGTACAGAAAATAAGTTCTTTATAATATCAAGAAAAGATGCATATAGGAACATTAAATATCTTTATTCGTTGTTATTTTGTAAATAAAACTTTTTCTTCGGATTAAGATGGATATCAATATGATTAAAACAGAACTGATTGTCATCTAAACTAACAGAAGTAGTAGAATAACATACATAATAAAAAGTGAACTGTTGTTTAAAGGGAAGTTCCTTGTGTTATTCAGATAAAATTACTCATCATAAGGCACTGTTTGCTCTCATCATCATCATCATCATTATTATTATTATCATCATCATCATTATCATCATTATAATCATAACAGTTTACTTTCACCAGTACTCTTTTATATTACAATCTTGTATGGGATTCATTCATCCGGAAAACTGATCTGATCTAATGGCATTAAATGACGTAAAAACCTTTATTAAGAAAGAATTTCGAGCTAACGTTTTAATAATGTGTTTGGCTGGTTCAGTGATCCGTGTAAACACAGATTTATAACAACCTTTCTACCAACAAAACACATATTTTATATATAACGTGCAAGATATAAGTGATAGAGTGACCATTATGCCACTAAGTCATTATCATTATAATCATTTGAAAAAAGGTATTGGCTACCAAAGAATTGGTTTAATGCCAAATATAGTATTCCATGTTTCTGGAAATTTCTTGTAAACTACAGTGTCGACTGCCTTTGTAAGGACAAAACCATTGGCATTTATAGACCATCTTTACCAATTTTAGCCATAACTAGAGTATTATAATCAACTGAGTCACGTATAACCGACCGAGATGAAACCCATGATCAGCATCACAGAACAATTATATCATTTGTTTGTCCCAATAACGATTGATTCCATCATTTTAATGTCTAATGACATACCTGAAGGTGACCGGCCTGTTATTCCTTCTGATCAGTTTCTGTTATCTGGCCTTATTTCCATGATTTATTTAGTGAGTTCACCTCATAAGGCACTACCTCGCTGAAAATCCTAGAATGGAATTCACCTGGATCAACCAACTTAGTGATTTTCAATCGATTAATAGTTTCTATTCGATGATATCAGGTGTAAATTTAAATCAACTAATTCGAAAATGAATTTTCTGACTTTGATCTTAAAACAGGATTATTGTGCGGGTTCTCTTATGAAATATTCATTTAGTATCTGTGCCATCCGTTGTTTGGATGTTCGCTTTTGACATGTTTCCCACAGTCAAGGAAATATTATTTTCCAGGGCTTTTCCAGGCCAAAATTATAATTTTCCAGGCCAAAGATTTAAATGTAATAAAATAAGATATGTGCGAAAAACATGTCATATTTATTCAATGTATGATCGATTATTTCCAGCTGTCTGATCAACCCACTTTTATTTACATTTTTCTATAGGGATAATATATTTTCCAGCAAACGTGGGGACGCTACTTTGACTTTCCAATTTATGGTCGCGTGTAGTACTTTGTATTATTCCATTTGGTTTTCGCCGAATAGTTGTAACCTATATATGTTCGAAGTGACTGCTGCAGTAAATTTCATTTTTTCAAATTCAGTTGTTGCCCTAATATAGTACATATAGAGTTTGATATCCCCATATTACTTCCATGTTCGTTATTTAGTTCTGCACTTTTACGGAGATCCCTTTTAATTGTTAACCTGATCTACTTGTGGCGTCATACATTTCCCTTCATCATCGCATTAATGATGATGATGATTAGTGATGTTTCACGGCCACTTTTATTCACTTGGTAAGCTAAATGGGCCGAGCAACCTCCAAAGGTAATGAAACAAAGTCAAAGATGAAACAACCTTCAGATATGTCCACGCCGAGATTGGAACACGGGTTTAATGATGTCATAGTCACAGAGATGAGGTACCCATCTATTACCATTTCAAGGAATGTCTATACCTGCTATACTTACTACTCTTTGGCATAAAGCGACCTAGTTTCAGTTTTATAAATAGTAACCGGATAATTAAAATAGATATATAATTAACAAATTAATTGACTATAAAAAGATCTACTGTTGGAAATTCCATAGTCTTTACCTTCGGCTCCATGAGCAGTCTGACATTATAATGGCTAGGACTCTCCGTGATGATCCAAAGGTTGTCCCCGTTTGTTGTTATGGTCAGAACACAGACAATTTATCCGAACAACAACTTGGCAGTTTTTTTCATTTCTATTAGTCGCTCAATAAACTACTTAATTAGGGCTTCATGTAGTTGTAATGCGCTTTAGTACCTCCATCTTTGTAGATGTCGGTCTCTTCTAGAGTTGGGGTCTGGGAAGCTGTGATGTTTGTAGATTGTCATCAAGTATATTATTAATAAATCACAGATACAATCTTGACCATCTCGTTTATTCTCTAAACTGTTTCTGGTCCGTTACAATTCTAAATACCAACATTAAGTCCTCGATATAATTAATTGTGGACTGTTATGGATTGACAACATTACAGAAGCCTCATAAAGTCAAGTCCAGACCACAAGGCAATAAGTATAAATCTTTGGATTCGCTAGTGGCATAAATCAAATAGACTGCAAACGAGCTCCAAACTGGTTTCAATTAAATGCAATATTCGTAAATACATGCATCCAGCCCCGTCTTACTTTACATGTAAATAACTAACACCACGTGGTGTCAGAAACACAGGATTTTAAAACGGACTGTTACCCCGACAACGCGAAGAACGAATTTTACGACACTCACAGTGAACGATAATAGAGAACACAATTGTAGCATGGTCGCCGAATTACCAGCGTACGCGATTTTCGACGAAAACGAAGGACCGGACATAGCAACTACCTGGAAAGAATGGAAGATTATGTTAAAAAAGCGAAGAAAGTAAACGACGCCTCGGAGAAGTTTCAGAAACTGTTCCACTATTTAGGGTCGAGGAAAATGGCTAATCAAATCGTCACGAGCGACCATACGACGATGGCACTATGACAACTGGTAGCAGTGATGCGTGCCCAAGCAGCTCTATCTTCTGCCTTCCGGTAGAATGTGCCTACGTTCAGCTCAGTCTAGTCCTTGATGCATGTTGTCCTGCTAGGATTATCTCGGTCTTCCCCTCTTTCTTCCTCGCTCGACGATGCCCTGTAAGATGGTCTTTGTAAGTGAGTTGTGTCGGTAAATGTGACAGGACCAGTTAATTTCCCGTCTTTTTACCGTGGCCAGCAGTGTCTCCCGTCTTCCACATGTTAACTTCACATCTTGGCGAACCGACTCATTGGTCTTTCATTGTTGTTAGGAAATCCCTAGCATTTTGCGGAGGCACTTCATTTCAAAGTCTTGGATGGGGCCGTTCGGTGTCTGCAGTTGTCATCCAACTCTCGCAACCGTAAAGGAAATTGGACGTAACGAGAGATCTGTAGAGTCTGATCTTGACTTGTAAGCTGATATTCTTGCTTTGCAGTCTGGGGTGGAGTCTTGTCGTAGCTGCTATTGCTCAGGCAATTCTTGGTTTTATCTCCTTCTTTTAACCCGTGTAGAGAGGTCTTGGTGTTTCTTCTGTACTGCCTGCCATAAGGTCGATAGCATTTGCGAATCTCAGCTTACAGATTGGTCTGCCATTGATGGAGATTGACTAGTCATATTTAGTCAATGCCTCCTGCATGATGTTTTCCAGGAAGACGTTGAACAGGGCTGGGGAAAGTAGACATCCCTGTCGGACTCCAACTGTTGTCCTGAAGTACGCTCCAAAGTTGTTGTTCTAGAGTACAGCGCTGGTCGCATCTTCATACAAAGCCTTGATGATGTTGATCAGTGGCTCATCGATGTTGTAGTCTCTCATGACCTTCTACAAGCCATCGTGCCATATCCGGTCGAAAGCCTTCTTGAAGTCGATAAAGTTGTGGTGTAGCTCTATTAGGTGATCTAGGTGTTTTTCTACCAGTAATCTAATGTTGAAGATCTGTTCAGTAGTGCTTCTCCCACCCCTGAAGCCAGCCTGTTCTTCTGCTAGTATCCCCTCTACCTTTGGTTTGAGTCTGTTAAGGATGATTCATTACCTTGCTGGCTGATGAGGCTTATGGTGTGGTAGTTTTGGCGTAAAGGTAGGTTTCCCTTCTTCAGTAATGGGCTAATGAGTGACTGTGTCCACTCCTTCGGCCATTCTTTTGTTTCCCATATCTTCTGGCATAGCATAGTTAGGACCTTCACCATTGCAGGGTCGCTATGTTTTATAACTTCTGCTGGGATGTTCATTGTGTGGATGGCGTCCACGACTTTATGGGTTAGAATATCTTACCTTTGTGCCATGTTTATGCTTGATTTGAATCGTCGTCGGTGAGGATGAAGTCGATTTAGTTATGTTTTTGACCATTAGGTGAATGTTGTGTTGCACGTCTTGAATGGTTTGTGTGGGTGGAGCGTATTGGTGATACTAAGTTGTTGGCTACAAGCGAATTCAAGAAGTCGTTGGCCACTGTCATTCGTCTCGCCAAGGCAGAATCGTCCCACGGTTCCAGCCCATTGTTTGTGTGCATCTGGTCCAACTTTGGCATTCCAGTCTCCCTCGATGATGAGGATGTCCTCATAAGAGGCAAAAGAAGAAAGAGACTATGGGTGGATTTTACATGAGGGTACGCGCTCAGGTAGATCTGATTAAGTTAATAAACAACACCGCAGAAAGGATCGAAGAATTACTAGTTTTGGAGCAGTTGGTGAATTGTACAAGTGAACAATAGTACTAAAGGACAAAAACCTCGAACTAAAGAACTTCCTAACGTATGCATCGACAAATGAGATGACACATAAACAATTAAGCATATGAAATCGGAGTTTCCCATTCTGCCGTGACATCAAACGTATAAGCAGTATATGGCAACTAAAAGAAGCCACGTTTTAAAGATAACAGAACAAATCAAATACAAATGCATGAATTTATGGCAAACAAATATATTTTAATATGTTGTGGTATTGAAATGAGTTTTGTAATAATGCTAACATTTGGTATACATATTTTAGTTGATTCAAGACTCGTCATAATTTTGCCAACTTATTTTTGAAGGCTCACCTTGTTATACAATGTTTCAAGTGAAGCCAACTGTTTTCTAAATCATTGTAATTACATTTTTAATTGCATTGGCAACACCAATTTTGATAATCAGCTTTTGCTGAAGTTGAAAGGTGGCAGCAATAATTTTCCTTTTAATTAATTAGATTTGTATAAGCTTGGTTTACTTCTACTCAAGTACAAAATATAAGTAGTTCAGTCTTACACCATTAATATATACACAAGAGCAAAATCATATATTTCTAACATACCCCGTGGCTATTCCCCTACTTAAAAAAGTAAAGGCGGCATTACCTCGCATGGAATGGTGCATGGGAATGGTGGTGGTACCAAAGCCGAAAGGTTCTATATCCGCACCTGCGAAGACCTCACAAAACTAAATGAGGCTGTGTAACGTGAGTACTATGTTCTCCCAGAAGTTGACGAGACTTTAGTTAAGAGGACAGGAGCCCAATTTTCCACAAAACCTGATGCTAACAGTGGGTTTGGTCAATTAAGGCTTGATGCTGCTACGACGAAACTAACGACATTTTTCACTGCATTTGGCAAGCTTTCCCCTTTTTGATGGACTGCCTAACGGAATAAATGTAGCGCCAGAACTCTTCATGTGTCGTTTGGCAAATGTCCTGGAAGTATTAGTTGTGTGCCAAGTTGGTGATATATTGATATCTGGCAAGACACAAGAGCAGTATGATCTATGTCTAGCGACAGTATTAGATAAACTCAATCCAACTAACATAACACAGAATCAAACAAAGTGTCAGTTCAACGCATCCTCTGTGACCTATCTTGGACATGTGATCGACAAGGAGGGAGTATGGCCTGATCCAGAAAGAGTGACGACTATAGAGGACTTTGATAAACCTATGGATGAGCCAGGGATCCGTCGGTATCTAGGCATGGCTAATTTTCTAGCTAAGTTTGTGC
The DNA here is from genome assembly GCA_025642065.1 of Paralvinella palmiformis. NCBI lineage: Eukaryota > Metazoa > Annelida > Polychaeta > Terebellida > Alvinellidae > Paralvinella > Paralvinella palmiformis. The sequence continues at coordinate 11,388 of JAODUP010000313.1, read as the reverse complement.
CGCAGCTAGCGACGAAGAGGAAACCCTTACGAGATCTGCTGGTGAAAGAAAACGCTTGGAAATGGGAACCGGAACAGGAGAAAAATTTCCCAGAAATAAAAGAAATCATCACACATGTCGTCGTGTTCCAGCTCTCGGGCCTGCGATGGCAAACGCTGTCGGCCAAATGCTAGTTTTGTTCATCAGCTTTTCATCGGCCCATATGCAATGCTAGCATATTACATTATTAGAGAAGCACAGGCCATAATTGGCACAATATTAGCAATGTATTAATGGATTTACAACACATATAGCAACTCTAGTCAATGACTTATGTTGTTGTTAGTTTTAGAAAGCGGTAGGCCTACAAAGCAATAGTAAGACCTAATTTAGGATATGCTAATTCGATGAGGATGCCAATTATGAATTAAGAATTGGATATTACAACCTTAGAGTGTATATATATATATATATATATATATATATATATATATATATATGGTTTATATTCCCCTGAATTAACTTTAGTGGATCAAGCCGGTTTTATTTCCAGCAGCAAACTGTCTTGATCTGAATTAACGCTTATAAAAAAACTTTGATATTCCTGTGTAAGTACTATAGAAGAAAAGACTGCTAATATTTAGCCAGGTTACAAAAGCTACCCAAGCTGAATAGCAACATAGAGGGGTTTATTATCGAATATACGTCGTATATATAATTGTAAGTTTTGGTTACTGTAAAAATAATATTGTATAAACATTATGTATAATTTTATAAGTGAGGCTTTGGACTATAAGCTAAATTATATCTATAAACTGCGGTCAAAGAAACTCGACCTGAACCAATGGCTCTGGGCTTACACTAAATTCAAGTTGTATATTTCTAAAGTACAACCGAAAGACAATTTAAAGCACCTGTTATAACAATGACTAAATTAGGAAAACAATGTTTGAATGATAATATAATATAAAAGTAAAGAACAAAAATTAAGAAATTCGAAATTGTATCCTTGTATTTTTGCTGTCGAATTCAGTATCCACTGAATTATTTTTAAAACTGTATGCCCATTTAAATCCCCTGAGGCTGAACATGTAATAGATCCTGTCTCTAGCAGTGACCACATATTTCGAGTATTCCATCTTCCCTTACAACTCCCCTTTGAGTGGTAGGAGAGTAGTTATGAACAGCCATTCAATAAAAGGGAACACATTGACAATAAGTGTTCATAGATCAATCGACCAATCATTAATGAAGAAGCAGGATATTCACAGGAAATGACTTAGGTACAACCAAACGCCAATTGGATCGCGTAGTAATATTGATCACTTGTGGTTACTATGACAATCGGCACTTCACAAACATAAACCATTATTTGATGCAGATTAAGGCTTCTTCTATGCATACGTTTATCAAATAGGTTTACTACTTAAATAAAACTATTCTATGTTTACATTTATCTTTGATAATGCTTTAATACTTCAGAGTAACATGGGAACTATTTTATTTGCGATTGGGGAAAATATAGGTAGTAGCGGAGTATAAACATTATGGTCAAATAAAAAGAGGAATAACTGTTTATGTTTTAGCACAGGATTTATCCATTTCTATGACAATGGCAAGCACCAAGTCAGAAGCTATGTATCATTCTCCATTACGAGAAGATAAAAAGGTTTATGAACAACCGTGGTGAGTTTGATTTAGCTACATCAACATCGGCCATTCCTGATTATCGCCCGTTATAGCCTAGATCTAGATCTAGTTTAATTAATAATACTAAATCTAATAGAGTCTTATTTGTAGTATTATTATCGTGATAACATGGGTATTTTGTTTTCACTTTTTTCCAAGTACATGAAATGGCGTAACCCGGGTTGTTTTCGGCCAAACCTAGGGAATTTAAAAATAGCAATGTCTGGAATGATTAAAATCTAAACACTAAAACGGAGTTTTTAAAACTTTATTCTAGTATTAAGACCCGAACAGATATAGTTGCAAGACATTTGAATTATTCACTTTCACAGTTGACTTTAGTATTATTATTATTAAATTATTTTAGCTCAGATGTTTGCAGGAAAATCTGCTTGATCCAGCTATCACTGGCTGGTTAATGGCAAACAAAACTTTTCACCCACAAGACACATCATCTCAAGATTTTCCAAATGCTTCACCCCACTATGACATTTGAAAGTAATATTTTTTTTTTTTTGTACTGTAGAAGAGTTTGTGACAGACTTAACTAGCCCCAACAGTATTAAAAACAGTGATTAAATGCAAATAAAAATCTAAATAAAACATACAATCAAATTAAAAACATTTAGTTGATTCAATTATCATGACAACTACTAAACCCATTTAAATATGAACACATGAGTCTTGGAGTGGTGTTACCATCTTTCAATAAATCACAAGCAGTCGCAATGCATCCCTAATTTTGTCGTCAGCAATGAACTGTGGATAGAGGTTGATCATGGTTGCTTGTGTGTGTATGAAGGTGATGAGTTGGTAGAATCAGGTCAGAGTAAATGGGAAAGTACTGGAGTGCAAGTATGAGTACATGTTTTTTATGAGTACAAGTTTGAGTACATGTGTTTATGAGTACAAGTTTGAGTACTTATTTTATCAATGTACACAAGTACATTTAAATTTAATAGTACTTAAGTACAAGTACATTTTTAATCACATTTACTCAAACATAACTACTATGTAATGTGAATGGGGAGACCACTAATTTATTTGAAGTTTGCTATTTCATAATGGTTCGTAGTGACAGTTCATTTTAACCCGGTGCCTGCTTTCTCCCATTGATGTTTGGTCTCCCTTCTCTTCAAGCTTACTTGCATTAGCAACAGACTCCATGATCGGACAGCAGCATACTGATGCATTAGATTCATCTACCATCATCATTACTCACCAATCATTATTTCACATCATCTCAAATCATTGTCGATTTATTTGTGTTTAATTTTGTCTAGGGACGTCGGGAAAGACAGTCTTTATTGCTATTGGTTTTCCTGGCTAACAACATCACATTTATGGAGAGACAATTTAACTTATTATATACCTGTATTATTATATCACAATGTCAATAAATTACTTACTTGAACATGGTTAAATGAAAAGAATAAAATGTCAGCTATTTAGAAACAATTAAATGAAATGTCATGCTTCGGTCCAAGGCACCAAACATACATATAACTATAATAATAATGTCCATAAAAGTGCATTCAGTGTAAACAGTTAATTCAGGTACTACTGCATCTGATGCACTTCAATCTTTCAAAAGTTAGGTCAATCAAGATGGAATACTCTACCCACAATATTGAATAACGTTTCTGCAGGGGCAGATGAGGCAGGGACACTGAGAAAATCAGCTGCGATGTTTGCCAACATAGGGAGTTTCCTTTGCTGGCCATTCCAGTATTGAAGTGGATTACTATTTCGGTCAGTGCATGGCTAACTCAGATGGTCGTTAATCTCAGATAGAGCAGCTGTTGTTGTAATGGTAGGAACATTGTTGTCATCATCCGACATAAAACCCAGGAGGTCATTTCGGGGGTGGGGGTGTCAACTCTGATGCTGGTGTGGGTGGAGTCAGTGTGACTGGTTTAGATCACTGGTTGTGCCACCTTCATCTTCATTGCTGCACCATTTCAATGTAAAGTGAGGATCAAGTGTTGAAGGCCATGATATACACATAGCGATCTTCTAATGTGAAAAAAAACGATTATCCAAAGATTTCTGTAATGTTTGTACAAGTTTGTTATTAAATTTTGATGATGTGTTACACAGTTTCCGTCTTAGCCCACAGATACAGGGAATCACCAGGCTGGCGGTTATGGATTTTTCTCCCTGCACCAAATCAGTGGCAACCTGAAATGGCTTTAATATATCACACAGGTCTTGGAGGTGGTGAGTTGCACAGTATCCAAAATGTCCAACTTTTCTTTGGATACTCTGAGGATAGATGAAGTCATGAACACTTGCGAATTCCATCGAGTAGCATTTGTAACCCTGGAGCTTTATCTCCCCTTCCAGAATATCAGTAGCACGGGTCACGCTCAAGGATTTGCTCGTAAACTGTACGATCTATGGATGCTGAGTCAAGAGCATCATCTTCATCAGATCCATTGTCTGTATTTGCATCACTGACCTTGTTATATTCTCCAGTAAATCCAGGCAAGTAAAAATTGAATGCCTTTATAATATTAGATGCGTTATCTGTGATAATGTGACTAATCTTGTGAGTGATGTCAAAGCTGGTGACAATTTTCTCATATTGTTGGTGAATGTTCTCAAATGTGCTGCAACCCTTCACACGCTTACTGGCAAGCGTAATGGAATGCTTAGACCAATCGTGAATGAAGTGGCCTGTTACTCCAATAAATGATTTCATTTGACACAGGTCTGTGATCAAGCAAACACTCTGTGTCTGTTTCAGTTGTTGCTTAAAATAGGCTTGAATAGATTTTGTCTTGTTGATGAGAGGTTTCCCTGTCAGATGTTTACGTGATGCAAGTTGATAATGTGGATCCATCATGCCACAGAAATCCCGGAATCGGGGGCTTTCAGCGATTGAGGATTGCAGTAGATTGCCTGCGATGAACATCACGAGCGAGTCAGTGATTTGCACCTGATGTGGGTGATGGTTGGCATAGTTTGTCAGTTGTACAACAAATGACTGCATTGTCTGTTGTTGATTTGTGGCAGGCTTTGTAGTCTGAGTATCATTGTGTACAGATGGATGTTTTCTCTGAAAAATGTAAAGATGAATATTATAACGTAAGAAAACAGATATGATAATAAGTGATTGTGGTATGCTATGATTATGCATACATAGCTCAAAATGAAGACTATGTCTATAAAAAATTATTTCATTAATAAAATAGTTAATAGAAATTAAAAAAATTAGATTTTTATGCACACATGATATACACATAAAGCATGCTTACCTTGACGTGTTTCACAGTTGGATGTGATTTTTGTGTGTCCAGATATGACTTGTAGACGGTGCTTGCACTTGGCCTTTATACTCCCTTCAGCCATCACCAGTCCATCAAAATGGCTTAATACGGTCAACATGATAACTATATATGTTAGCTATTTAAGAAATGGATAAAAAGTTTCCATTTGTTGGAGTATTTAAATCATTTGCCGACATGACATTATGCTAGTTGTCTGTCAGGGTTGGCATGTTTCTTCCATGGACAGTAATAACCACAGTAAAAACCAGTTTATTTCCATTACGCAAGAAATACTTTCTTCCCTTCCATTTTGGGAAGAAATGGAAGAAACCCCAAAATTTGACAAATACTAATATATTTTTCATGCTATTCATCCACATATGCACTTTTAAAAATTATAATAGGATATAGTTCTCATATCTGTTGGTTTGTAACAAATCTTTGGGGACAAATGGAAGAAACTAAATTTGATTTGTTTTGAGCAACAAATTGAAAATAATTGTAGCGTAAATAATCGAGGTTAAGTCGATTTTTTGAGGAGGGAAAAGGGAGTTCTCAGAAGCACTTTGAATTATATGTATGTCATATTTCTTACCAGCTGAAGGAAAGATATTTTGGGCCATCCTTAACTCACAACAGTATAGGATTCAACTCAATAAGAGTCTGAACACTAAGCGTAGTAATCCATCGTTATTGAATAAATAACGATTAATTTTCATCAAACTATTACAATAAATATGAGCTTTTGTCTTTTAATTTCATCTTGATTTTATAAACGAAAAATTATTAAAAGACATGACAGACGACAACTAACGATTCATGTGTGCGTCATGGAACTGCTGATCACGGGATTCAGTATTTGAATAATTTGCATGGATCATTGGAATCCACTTGTTCATCGATTAATTGCACAAAGACCCTTTAAAGCAGCCTCATTTATTTTATTCCTCACTTCTTACGCAACATCGGTTCATGATTTGTTCAGAAATGTTTCAACCAAACCATCACAATGGAGCACCTTGTGTCATATGTTCTACATCCCAGTTACAAGGGGGCTAAACTCTCACCAGATCAGTTGATTATTGTCACAGACTCTGTGACCCTTGGGAGTTTCTTCCAATTTCTACCATTTCTTCCTGGAAGAAAGGTTTTCTTCCCTGAAAAAACCTATTTCTTTCCATCAGATGGGAAGAAATACCTTTCTTCCAGGAAGAAACCTAACCCTGTTGTCTGTTAACTTGTCCAATCAAAATCATAGGTATATAATCAGACACACCAGCTGATTTTTCTACTGAACTCTATCAGTTCTCAAATGTTAGTAGTTTCATTGATTCCATATTCTAAGTTCTATCACAAGAATGTTCAAATATACACAGGTGGTAGACCAATAGAAACCAATTATGTAATCACGCCACACGTGAAAACAATTCACATTTACTTGTACCAGATTTCAAACACTATCTAGGATTCCAGTACAACATGATCAGATGATCAGCAAGAATACAATATATCTTTTGAACTGCAATTCCAGATGGCCTTCAAGGAACATAGCTTACCTCATGGTAAGCCACAGTGTCTACTTTGGTCATTCGACACAATTGTTGTATTCATCCATTATATTGCACAGACAAAGTAAAATGAGGTACTGATGAGGCAGTCACTAGCACTCATGTACATAATGACAGTAGTGGTTTTAGTGAAGTTCACATTAATGTTAATACATGGCATAACATTCATATTTTATGTTTCAAATCAAAGTGACCTAATCCACAGGGATTCTGGTTTAAAATGATAACTGACCAATTTCTATGGACATAATTCTAAATTCAATTTGGGAGGAAAATGGCTATAAAGACAAATGGAAATAAATTGAAACCAATATTGTTTTTATGGTGAATGTACTCTGAAAGTATGAGTACTTTATGAATGTACTGGAGTACAATTATTGAGTACTTCCTGTTATAAGTACTGGGTACATCCGAGTACTTCAATTTGAGTACAATGAGTACGGGTACAGTAGGGGGGTAGATCAAAAGTCCCCAAGTTAAAACTCCTCACCTCCTAATTTGAAATAGGTAAAAAGTCCTCACAGTCAGTTTAATATGAAATTGATTGTTATCAGGAAAATAGGTTTATTTGGTAAATCACGATGGAAAATATGAAATTTAAAATTGATATATTAATTTTTTTATAGTATTATTTTCTTTTGAAAAATAATTACCTTCATGATTTAATGCCGAGTTTATTTCTATTGGTATGAAGAAATTGGCAGTACAAAAATAATGAGTTGTTGTATAAATGTGCCATATATCTATGTATACTTTTGATATCCCATCATTAAAAAATATTGCCATATATCTGTGTACTTTTTTTATATTTCTACGAAAATAACATTGTCCAAATATATATGAGGGCTTTTGTCTTATTAAAAATGTGAGGGTTTTTAACCAGGGGTTTTTGTTCTGGGAGATTTTGACCGGAGTACATTGGCCCCAACTATGGGTAGAAGCAGATTATGGTGACAAACTTTGGGGTTGAGCCGACAGTGCCATACTGTAGATCCAGGCAGTCTGTATGTAGTTGAGTAGTGACAATGACAGTGAATTTATGACAATGAATTTATTTTCCAATTTATATCTTATACATTGACAATTATTCATTTGTGCAAATTGGGGGGGGGCCTATGTAGCTAAATAACTGTCTTCCCATAGACCCCCATAATATTATATATCACAATAACTTGTAACAGCCGGTGTTTGTGTGTGAGCTGGTAACAAGAGATAGAACTCGTAGGTGGAAACATTTCACCATGCGAACCGCTTACTCATAAGTACATATACATGTATGTTTTGTAAAGCCTTCACGTGACTGAATCGGTACAGTCAAAGTAAGACAATATACTACAGCTAAATATGAATGACATCAGTTGATACAAATATATATACACACATAGTTACACACACACATATATGCACATATATATATACACACATACATATACATACACACACATATATACATACATATATATATATATATATATATATATATATATACACATATACACACACATGTATACACACACATACATATATAAGTGATAGTAACATGATATTAATGTTCCATTATCAAAACAACGATTCAACCACAGCAATGTTAATTTTTTGGGGGAATTCAGAACATTTATCATACTCACAATGAACGGAACTCCCATATTCACTTACACTTAGAATGCAACTTTTGACGTGATGTTTAAAAGTTCCGCGTGTCAAGTGGTTAGACGGAATACATTTTGCCCAATCATTCCAAAGAACTGGCAGGAAATAAAAAGGTTGTTTGCACATAAATGCTGAATGACATCGTGGAACAAACAATAATTTTGACTGTCTCGTTGGGCACGCATTTGGTCTTTCACAGTTTACTGTGAATGTTCCGTTGAATGAAGGTGGCAGTTTGTTTAAAAGATAGTCAAACATAAATATAAGTGATTGGTACACCAATAAATCAAGAATTTTAAGTATTCCAGATGATTTAAACTTTGGTTCAATGTGACTATTATAATGTGCATTAGGTATTACATGAATTGCTCTCTTTTGCAATGTAACTAAGGGTTTTAAGATAGAGTTGTTGGCATTTCCCCAGGCTATGATACCATATGCAAAATGAGAATGTACCAAAGCATAATATAATGTTTTGAGACAATCAGTGGGCAACGCACGCTTCACTTGCTTTATAGAAAACAATGCCCTGGAAACCTTCTTACATACTTGATTGATGTGGTATTTCCAGGTCAAGTTTTCGTCTATGTGAATTCCAAGAAATTTGCAATATTGCTCATTACAGTCATTCCCAATTCTGTCTAATTGAATGCCATTGATGGTGATATTTAATTAGGCCAAATTAGGTCTCATATGAGATAATTATGTATTTGGTTTTGCTTTCGTTAAGAGCCAACTTATTGGCACAGAACCACACAAATAGATTATCCAATTGTTTATTGGCAATTGAAAACAATTCATTAATATTTGAATGTGACACATACAAGGTTGTGTCATCAGCAAATGACAAAATATTACATTGACAAGAATTCCCAATGTCATTAACATAAATTAAATACAGAAGTGGTCCAAGTATAGATCCTTGTGGGACTCCACAACTAACAGTTAGAGTCGATGATTTATTTCTATCAATGTCAACATATTGTAACCTGTTCGACAAATAACCAGTCATTTACTGTTCCTCTTATTCCATATCTAAATCATTTGTTTAACAATATTTCATGGTCTATGACATCAAAGGCCTTTGATAGATCACATAAGAGTTGCAAGTGTATATTCTGGAGATGATTTAGATGCCGCTTCGCCACAGTGGTTGAGTAGACATAAGCGTAGTGTTGACGCACATATGTTGCGGTTATTCTCTCTCATATGTATTATTGCTAATGACAAACACATAATGTATTATATATCAAGTTAAATATAGCACAAAGAACAAATCTGATAAAACTCATTCATACATACACATATACATGCATATCCCTATATACATACATACATACATAGATATACACATACATATACATACAAATATTCAAAGCTTGTCCAAGGCCTCCTTACCTACGCATCGCTGGATTTCAAACCGCTTGTGGCCAAGATGCTGAAACCCAGGAGCACACTCTCTTGAAACAAGGCACAGCACATTCCGTTTGTCGGTATCTCGCAACATGCGCAAGAGGTCTAGCCCCATGCCATGATCATCGTCTGAATGAAAATTTTCACTGACGTTTTGTCCGTTCTTCACCCTGTATGCATATATAAGGTGGCTCGCAGTACTGGCATTGACATCATGACCTCCTGTATCCCTGATGTTACATCCGACAGTAAGTTCACATATACCAAGTAACCTTTAAACACACTACCCGAGTCCTTGATCGTACCACTTTGTGTTACTTCTACCTCGTAATCCTCCTCCGCTGGTTCTGGATCAGGCAAACGAGGTTCTAAGAACTCAGTTTGCACTTTGCCCTTTACAAATAGTTTCCCATTGTTTAAGCGGGCCTTATTGTTGAAATCTATTCGCTTGTCCTTGTAGGTGTTCATAGCAAACTGGTTGCACTCGGTCATGGACGGCGGTGTTTGCCTTGAGACTCCATGACGAGTACCTCGCAGCCGGTTCCCTGCCTCAGGATCAGATCCAGTTCGGTGGCTATCGGGAACCTTGCCAGTATCGCACGGTGCTTGTTTCTCGGATCACCTAGCCTGTGAGCAACTGGGATGTTGAAGTTGCTGGTGTTAGGAACATGCATTACCTGGATGAGAAACTGTCTCACCACTGACACTGAGTCCTCGCCCTTTATCTCCTTGCCAATGTCCGTTGTGTCATCAAGCTTGAAAATTAAATTGTGTTTCATGGAATGTTGCTTTAGATGTCTGATTTCATGACGAAGTCGATCTGTGACAATTTCCATGCATGACATTTTGACAAGGAAACGGTGCGGATCAGTTGAGCCTTCTCCATGACTTCAACTCTCCTCTCCAAGTTGTCCAGTCTGTCCAGCATCGCCTCGGTGTTGGCTTCAATTGAATTCAGCTGTGTTTTTGTTGCTATCCATTCTGTATTTCTAGTGTATTGCCATGTTCTTGGTATGAAAATCTTCAGCAAAAAAGACTGAAAACGCTCGGGAAAATGTTTATATGGAATCATGCAAATCGCATGCCGTATGACACTTTGTGTAGAGAAGCAATAGGTCACCCCCATGACTGACTTCGCATTTTCATCACTTGCCTGTACTGCCTCCCTTCCCTTTTTCCCCCAAAACAATTTTATATATATATATATATATATATATATATATATATATATATATATATATATATACTCATTTATTCAAAGTTAGTATGGAATAACTTACCTAAGTTACACTAAATGTAGTAGAAATGAAATTAATTTTGTATTATGACAACACTTGTGGTTGTATTTTTTTGGATCCCGATATATTGTAATTTGTTTTGACATAATCTGTTGCAAAAAAAAAATTTTTAATTTTAAAATTTTTTAATAAAGGGGAAAAAAAAAAAAAAAAAAAAAAAAAAAAAAAAAAAAAAAAAAAAAAAAATATGTATATATATTTTTATATATATATATATATATATATATATAAAAATATATATATATATATATATATATATACATACATAGGCCCCCCCCATAAATGGTTTTGGGGCCCAAAACCCGTTGAAAGTGTTATGGGGGGACTTGAAGCAAGACAGAGCATGCTCAGGTTGGGCAATAATAAAAGGGAGGTTTTTGTTTTGCACCATCCTTGAAGATTAATACAAATGTTTATTTCATAAATGTTCCCAGTAATTGTTTAATCATTTGTTGACTTAAAGTTAAACATAAATATTACTTCTGGAAATTATTTTGAACGTTTTTTTGGTCAGTGGTA